>WURT03671811.1:0-17331 GCA_009936505.3 Holothuria glaberrima | reverse complement strand
TAGCATGCCATCTAAAGTGGGGGGGGGGGGCGAAAGAAGGTTTCCGCCCCCACCATCGAGAGTGGGGAGCGGGCGCCCACTCTCCCCCCTTTTCCTACGCCTATGCCTTGTCCTATTAAAAAGGAAGCATCTATACAACCATGTAAGACACCCAATCTTCACATGATATCATGCAAAATTTCAAGTCTCGAGATTTCAACCCTAACCTTATTTCATGTCTTCTTGTGATAGGATATCATGCATGATGTGCATGTCTAGAGACAAGAATGTGACACATTACAAAACAAAATGTGAGGATTTGGTGATGTTAGATCGTTACGCCTTTATTATTCTTCATTTTTTACAGTGAAGCTATATAAATGCTAATGCAGCTAAATTGACATTTTTCGCTTGCAATGGTGAATACAGGCTCTTAACTAGGCGGAGGGGGGGGGGGTACCTGTCAGTAATCTAAATATTATTAGATGTGCGAGATATATGAAGGCAATCGTATTTTTTGTTTCTAACAATTTCCTACAAGGGTGGGGACATTGTTGTAGGCAACGGTCCCCTATCCCCTAAAACACCGGCCTCGTTGAACTTCTCTTCACGCACCAGGAAGTAAGATTTCTGTCGGGGGACTCTTTGCTTTCACGAGGGAGTTGCCATGGTAATTTTCTGCATGCACCAAACTTATCATGTAGCGCACTGTAGCCAGGTTAGCTAGGTTCATTGCAACATGCACAAGGTTATTATTGTCGGCCTTTTTTATATCATTGCCACATCATAAGTATTTTTTGTTTATTTCAGCAATTTACAAATGACACACATCTTGACAAAAAGTGTTGAAGCCAGTTTCAAAAAACGCCTTGCTAGTATGAATATACACTTGATAAATATTACTTTCAATTAACCCGGCCTTAATATTTTTAACAGCAAATACGCCTGTTTTTAGAGGTTCAATTGAAGTCATGAAAATGAAAATAACACTCAGCTTAGGGTTAGGGTAAGGGACAGTAGATGTTCTCAGTTGTCCTCAAAAATATTGCGGTACCAGAACTGCCCCAAGGAGCCATGCCTGCAACTGCGGTGTTTGCACAGTCTAATGTCATGTACTCTCTGCAGTGGACGATAGCTATTTCCATTCTCATAACGCTTTGAAAAGTTCTCGAAAAGCAGCAGCAGGGATGAATATTAAGTAGAGAAAACGGCTCATATTTAAAGGGAATGAACAGTCACCCCGACCTAATTTGAAATATCATATAAATGTTATAATTTTTACTATTTCCCGTCATGTAATTTTTACTTCCCGGAACATCATGAGAGACCATTTTGAAGTTACACAGATGAGTTTTTGTGCATGAATCAGACAGACTAGTAACAGAAAATATGTCATGTGATCAAAAAAAGCCCTTCATGACTATTTTTGGAAATTTAAAATTTTACGGGTTAACCTCTTGAAAAGTGAAAAAGGGGCAAATAAAAACAGCAGAAGACCTATTAGAAGTAAAATGCATGAAAAGCATTGACAAAATCGTGGGGCTAGGGGGGTCTAGCCACCAACTACCCCGCGGAGCGGACTCTGTTTGCTCAGCTCCTCAGCTTCCCAAAGCTGATATGACTGAACAAGGAATATGCCATACAGTCTGCTACGTAGGCAAGCCACCAACCAAAAGATGGGCTAAACTACCACTTATCCCCAAGTTTACTAATTTTCTCGCAATATTACTTCCTATAGGGAATCGTGATTGGCATTATTGCAGAAACCCTACACAACCTCTATGATCTTTCATCCATCCCACAATTAATTAAACCCCTTTGATCATGAAGAAATTCAACACAACTTTAGTCTAAATTAACATATTTTTAAAGAAGCTAAATTGCGATTTTTATTATCTGTTTAGTGCGCGTTCATTGTAATACATTGTTAAATGCATTACTCTGATATTAACAATTTTATAAATACACCAGAGCTCCCGGGCTTCTCCTGTGTCCCCCCTACTAGGGCGTTACCTCTGGGGGCTACCAGGGGCCCTAAGGGCGTCCTCGGACCCCAGGCGCTCCCAAGGAGCCTGTTGGATCATTTCTACGATTTATCTCCCAAACTCAAATCAAAATTTGCAGCCCTGGTTGCTACAAGTCCTCTTCTACAATGAACTGAATTTTTGTACTTGTGTTAAATATGATGTCTTTTGGTTGGTTTTCTTTTCAGACCCGTAACTCGAGGTAAAATTAGTAAAATTTGAATAAATTTATGAAAGGGACGCCGTCCTGGGGAAAAATGTTCTCTTAGGGGGTTCATAGGTATTTTTTTATATAGTCAAGGATGCTGAGGTTCTCACTGAAGCAGCATTTTTTTCAAATTTTGAAGTAGTAATATTATGTTCAGAGTTTATCATATCAGATCTCTCTATGGAGGCCGGGAGGAAGAGTGGGAATCCGACGCCTAATACCTCCCCTGATTAAGGGCCTTCCTTTCATATTACGAGGTATAGCCAGCTAAAAGCTGAGCTGAAGTCAAATGATGTTATTAAATTGTACCAAATGATACAGAAGGGTATCGGGTTTTCAGTATGGACTCACATAAGTAAAATAGCCTAATACTTTCATGTAAGGATTGCTTCAAGGTCGTTAAAACCTTTGAATCAACATAGGTAGGGTTACTATTCGTCCTCAGGTCATTACGCTTACAACAGTCTTTAACACTGTCTGCCATGGCCCTATGAGTTAAATCGTGTATTCTATGAAGAACAACCGATTAACCCAGTTCTGTCCGATGAAGTTTCCTTAAGTATTTGTCATTGAATTTATTTGAAATCTAAAACCGTTTTTAATGTAATATTGATGTCTTCTGGTGACTTTTATTGTGATATGATTAAATACCATACTAAAGAAGGGGAGAATGACTTCTGGGGACCTGGACTGATGCCACTCATTGGCTCTCTGTAACAAGCAACGGCGCGTAATACAAAGAGTACAGCGTTTCCTTTGCCCCAGCTATTGGAGGAGAAACTACAAGTTTTCAAGCAAGGAGTGTAAAACAAAACACCATCAGTTATCTCTGTTGTACAAGTTACTTATAATCTTTCGAAAAACCGATAAAATGGCATTTAACTTCTGAAGTTGAATGCACACTTTACGTATGAAGACACGACAATCAAACAGCTTATGCTGTACAGAGAAAGCGCCCTCACAATTTCATGGGTTTACTGGTTAAACACGCAACAATGCTCTACGTCAGCGTTCTCCCTTACTCAATTTCTATGTTAGAAACATTTATACACCACTGATATGTGTATGACTAAATGTTGGCTATGTATCTTCTCGATCTCATCATGACTAATGATCGCAATATTTCCATTGTCTTTTCTGTTGTGACTCAATAGGAGACTTTAATCATTGCTAAATGCACCCACGGAATCATGGAAACTTGGAGTATAAACAATAGAGCAGTGACGTCACGCTATTGGTTATACTCCCAGTTCCCATAATTCCATGTTGTGCATTTGGCAAATGATTTAAGTCTCCTATTGAACAAAACTATGCGTATACCTACAGGTACATTTCACCCCCGTCACCATTCTAACGGCAGCACGACAAGCCACCATAGTGGGGTTGCAAGAGAGGCGCCGATATACACGCATACACAAAATGACCCACTGGTCCAAGTCTAGTCGTGGTGACTCTGTTGCACGCCCACTGGCCTCGCGCTGCCACCGCTACTGATCATGGGTCTGGGGTTCTAATAAGGAAAGCTTTTAAAGTACACACAAAACTTTGTGGTGAAGCTTAGAACGGAATATTACTCGACTTTTTGATTTCATTATTATGTCCAGTTTATTAGTACAATTTGGGAATTCAGCCACAGGAAAATATTTAGTGCTATCTTTTTAACCCCTGTGTAAATTAAGTATCCCACTTTTCCAAACATTTCCACCTGTAGCCCCCTATACGCTCATCCCCCTCCCCTGAGTTGCGAAATTGCCCGTTTGGGGTGATATCACTCCTTGGGGAACCACTGACGTAAACAAAACATGACGTCCGGTAAAATTTGACCATACTCTGTAAAAGTACGAAAGTATATATGCTGCAACGTTTTCCTCCCTACCTCATTTGGCCAATTTTCGATTCCCAAAACATGTATACAGTCCATTATGTAAGGGTAACAAAAAGATGGTGTATTTATTCATAGCTCGATAAAAATAGTTAAAAAGAATGATGTACTTTATTTTCAAAATTCGTATAATTATATTCATAAATATCTTGTAAGCTTGGGATGATTTTTAAAAAGCAGATTCTTTTTATATAATTTGACTGTATGGCTATGTGGTGTCAAGTATTATTAAGCATAATTGTATACATTTACCACTTCTTAAAGTTTTTAAACTTTTTCTATTTATTTATAATTATTGTGACTTCTTCTCGATAGATTTTTCACAACTATTAAAGAGTTGTATTAGACAGTTGTACAGTATGGCTTACATTCTCAAATGTGTAAATAAACGGTGCTGGTGTGTAAATTCTTTTCAATTCTTGTGTTTCGAAATATTGGAAATCTTACTTTTCTGGAGTCTTTTCTTTGCTGAACTTATTTGTTCTAATTTTGATCAAAAGTGGCTTATAATTTGACATTTTTGTACTTTAGATTGTGTCCTAAGACCACCCCTTGGACAAGCACAAACACAAACACTCAGTCGATCTGCTTCTAGCCAGGGCGAATTAAGGGTGCTGGGGGCTTTAGGCCGGTGATAATGAGGGCCCCTAATAATTCGTATTTTCAAGTTCAATTGCAATTTTCTCCATTTTCTAGTTTCATTATATTGTTACTTATTTACAAAATACATTACATGTAATGTAATAATGTTAGAACATGGAATAACGTTGTCTTCAGATTGTGAATATATTTGTAAACATGATGTGTGGTCAACAATGTACTAACAGTCGTTGAAAAAACTGTTGTGTTAATGTTGGACTTTTGCGGTCTCCGTACGGCTGCGAACACGGGGTCTTATAGGCCATGACCCACCCCGACCCTTCCTTATTCGGCAACTGCTTCAAGCCACACCCATACCATGGCCCGTAGGCATTATGTGTCAGATGCATCAACACTTGTCATCGGGAATGGTTTCTGTGTTGAATCTTGTGAGGTTTTTAATGCGCGTGCCCGTGACGTGCGCATTGTTGTTAGCAGTTATAAATTGAAGGTTACAAGATTCCCCTTATTACAGTACTTGTATAAAGTTTTCAGAAACAATATTCAGTCAATCGTATAGGACGAGGAAAAGGTTAGGGGTGGTAAGTGAGTCATTCATTTGGTCCTTGTTGAAGGTCAGAAAATTTAGTCAGATAAACGAAAGAAGGATTCGTTTCTTATCAAAAAACATCTTCCCCTCTTTTAGATTTACATAGGCCAAAGATACAAACAGCACCTTAAAAAATGCTCTGTGATGCAGTTAGTTAGTTAGATGAGATTTAACGGCCCAGTTTCCAACCAATTGGTTCAGGTCGAGGAGGCCACGGCCTTTTTTCCAGTTGTGGCTCACTGGCTAGTTTTCCCTTACTCCTTTGCTTATGCGGAGCATCACACATAACGGCAGAAGGTTCCAAGGTTCCACTTTTAAAGTCTTTGGTATGACTCGACCTGGGAATCGAACCCGGGCCTCCCGCGTGAGAGGCGGATGCTCTACCACTATTCCAAACACGCGTTTGTGATGCAGATCGACTTCACGATAATACTTCATTGTCCAGGACCACGCCCAGGTCGGTAGCCAGAATAGGGCGAGATGAATGTGATAAGCCAATGGCAAACTGAAATTTCTGGAGCGCAAATTTTTTTCTAGACCCCTCCGGCCTCTTGGCTAAGGACTTGGCCACGCCCCTAACAAAAATAGTTTCTTATGTGACCCACGAAATAAATTTAGCCTTTGTGGAAAATAGCAGTTAATTTGGCCTTTAACCAGACTGATCCAGTGCTTCAATCTGACTGGGTGTGATAAACCCGAGCAACTGGGAGGGAAGCCCGGGTTACCACGTTCCTCACTCGAGACTCGACTCTACGTTAAAGGCACATTGAGAACACGGCACCACAAACCACTGTCACCCGAAGTACCCGAGTCTATGTGGAGTTACCCCGGGGAGCGGACTCTGCTTGCCCAGCTTCTCAGCTTCCTAGGAATATGCCGCACAGCCTGGAGTAAGTCCACAAATGTCGGGAACTCCATGCACATTCACACACCAGGACACGGTCCCAAATTCTGAGCTATTGAAAGTTAGACATACACCCCTTTTCCAATAGTAAGACTTTTCCCGTGCATGTTGTTATATTATTTTTCACTTTAAATACTGCTTATTTTTACACTTTACTTTCATCCCAAGTCCCCTTTCCCAAAACTTACTTGTACATCCTGTCACTGGGAGATAATCTTACCCTTTTGTAAAAGTTTCTTCGACTGGATGGTAGAGTTCGAATATTAAATGTTATTCCGAGGGGGTTCCACTCCCCCGAAGAGCTACGTCCCCTGTTGACACGCTGAATTAAAGTGGCCTCCCCTCAGCAGTCAGACTGGAATACTTTTTCCAAAGTCCCCCGAGTCCTCGGAGAAGAGCCGAAGGACGAAGCCAAACGATTCTCTCGAAGTTCAGCTCCCGAAAAGGAGCTACGTCCTAGAAAGGACCACAAACTTAACTAACTTACCTCTAGACATTCAGACCCGTACATCCTGGGTCTGTCATGTGTTACTCCATTCTCAACTGGCTGAAAAAATAAACATGACTGGAGGATATTTTTCCAAAGTCCCTTCGACTCTCTGGCGAAGAGGCGAAGGAGCTAAATCAAACGTTACTCCTGAAAGACTTCTGCTCCCTCAAAGAGCTACGTCCCAAAAAGGACAACTGGAGGATAATCTTTGCCATAACCACTTTTCCCACCCAAAGAAACACGAATTGGGAAAGGTTGATCTTCGGTCAAGAGATACGAAATAAAGAAGAGGCGGAAAGATTACAATTATCCTTAATATTTAAAGCCATATTTTACAGTCACCATTACACCGACTTAAGAGTACTAAAGTAATCATAAGACTGAAGATCAGCACTACTGTATCTTTGATTAAAACTTGTCGTTTGAATGTGCCACTATCTATAAAAGTAAAAGTTATACTCTACTTTCCACCAAAATGCATTCATGTACTATAGACCTTATGCATACGACGTCACAAAACAGAAAGCGTGCCCTCTTATGGAGGTAAGCGCGTATCATTGCAACCTACACCAACAAATGCAGACAGCTGATTTGTGTTAGGGTGGGATACGCGCGTAAGTCTACTACGCACACCTGCGAAGTCTACGTCGTGCGTGCGATGTACTTCATTGTTTACCTTCCAAAATGACGTCGCGTAACGTCATTGCATAAGGTCTATTGTTAAATCATCAGTTGTTCTCAATTTCCATTGGCTAAAACCCATTTTGCAATGAATATCCTACGGAAAGGTTGAAATAAATTCCAAGTCGACTTTTACCCTGTTCACGAATATTCAGTTACAGGTAATAGATGACACAGGAAAAATCTTGCAGCCCGTCGCTCACATGGATAAAATCGCGGAAACGACTGACCTACAGGATGCACCCTGTGATTTCCAAATCGAGTACAGTATCTGAACCTCCCGGTTGCCAAGCTTCATCGCTTCACCGCCTTTATCCACTCGGCCACAGCACCGGTTTTTTCGTAAAGTGTACAACTTATTTTAATGGTAAAAGAGTGTTCAGAATCACTCTATAATTTGAATTCTCAGAGATAAAATAACGTCACTTCTTGCTGAGCTTCGCCTAGTTTCCATTGATAGCAATGACTTAAAGTTATGCACTATTTGGATGTGCCCCTCGGTTTCTCGGTATACGTAGTTCACTTGCTTTATTATAGACGTAAAATATTGGAACATATGAGCATAATTATTATTGCGTGTTGCCACCATACCTTTGAAGGCATGGTTGCCGTTATTTTCTGTTCTCAAAGAATAATCACCGTCACGCCACTTTAAGGACGTTGTTTGGCACGATTAGATAGGCATTACTCCAAGATCGAGTACTGATGCAGTTGTGATTTAAGGCATTGCTTAATGTGAGGCAGGGCCAGAGCACTTACGTCTCAGATATGCAAGTTGACGTCACGAATTAAACACTGATTGAACAGTGTACCGCGTTCCTATATTTTCGTGCGTCCCCTATTTTCGTGCGGTAAATACATATATCGTTAAGCCTACACCTATTTCAGGTTAGCCTAACTGCACGAAAATACTGGTCTATATCCTACTAGTGTAAAGGAAATAAGTAGTCGCCTAAATCGGATTTGAAGACATTAGTTAAATTTTACATATTTCCTCTCACGTTCCATATAAGTGTCTTTCACGGTTCAGAACTTGAATATACATATTAAATGCAAATCAGCTTGGGAGTTATTTTGCATGAAAATAAGAAATCAAAAATATTTTGACATAATCAAAAGATTCATTCACAAATTTCGATACCAAAATATACTAATTCAAACTAGTGGGTAGAGTTGGCTTGATGGTTGAGCGTACTGCCTTGCACACTAGAAGTGCCCTGATCAAATCCCGGTGGAACCACTTGGAAATTTTCTGGGGACTGAAATTTACTTGTTCAGCATAGCTGTTCACAGTGATGTTGAGGGGGTTTAAATTGGTGAATTTTAATTGGGTATCTTCTGTTTCAGGAAGTTGTCCGATTCAGGAAGTTGTGAGCTTTGCTCGGTTCAGCTTTTGAGCAGTGGTGCAGAGCAACCTCCCAGTCTTTGGTAAAGTAGCTAAAGACTGGGGATACACTCACGTTCGTCGGATGGGACGTTAAATGGTGGTCCCGGGAGCAGGAATGGAAGCGATTAGTACACGCCTGACTCATTAACCTCTGAGCACTAGTCGAATAGAGAAGGCGAATCTCGCCGGTGTTTATTCACGCTCACTTTGGAATAGGGTCGTCAATGAGCCAATTGGCTTCCTGACCCTCAAACGTTAAAAAAACTGGTATGACTACATTTGCCTTTAAATTAATGACCACAACTGCACTGCTTGGAGTGAATTATGATTCCAACAGGATCATGGTTTTGCTGAACAAGTTCAGTAAAAAGAGAGTTCCTTTGTAGCAGGTTGATTGGAGTATCATCCTCCACGACACGACCTTCATCCATAACGATAACTCGGTCCGCACCAAGTATTGTAGCAGCACGATGCTGACCAAGGGAAAAAAATGAAATCATAAAATACGATAGATTTTCGTTTGCGTAATTACACAATGTTCATGTCAGAGTGTCAGTTTCAGAACCACGGATGGTTATCCCCTATATTTTCAACGAATAAATTTTGTTGAAGTGGCAGCAGGACATTTCTTCTAAGCAAAGTTTTTATTCCTCTTTTTTGTATTTGAATATTGTGGAATGGAACTTATGCCCCACCTGGTCTCACGTGAGGAAAACAACAACTACAAGGAATTGTGGGATGCAGTTTTGGTACGCGTTGCTTATGTCAATAGCATTTTACTGCGGCCAAAAGACGTGCAGCAAAACTCAGCCCCATAATCCCTTGTAATTGCTATTTGAAAAAAAGTTCTATGGAAAAGCAAAACGAAGATATTGTTACAGAGGGGGTTAACTTCATTCCCCGGATTAGACTCTGCCAGTGTACAGTTAAGAAAGGGCAAACATTCTGGACACGTAAATGAATATGTGGTGGGTCACTTTTCTTTCTAACTTTACTTTTAAAGGGTTAAGGTGAGGAGGAGTACCGGAAGGTAGGGCTTACCGCTGACGCGGACAGTGAGGCAGCATGTTAGGATGTTTATGAAGTAGAAAAAAGACTTACCGCAATAGTTATGACAGTTTTATCTTCGAACGCAGAAGGTACAATCTTCTTTAGAGTGATAGCCTGTATTCAAAAAATATTCAAAATGAGAAAACATACTAGCATATTCAAAGATTATAAATGTATTCATAATGAGAAAACATATTAGCATTAAAAATGTTTCCCTCCTACCCAGACAAAGTTGTGCGAGGGGTGAGGGACAAGTAGAAATTATCTGGAATATGGGGAGTAAGGGACGGTGAATTAGAAGGAATGGTGGCGGCATAGGTCTGCCGTAGTTATCCACTGCCCCTACTGCCCACACGTGTACCCGTTCAAGAAGGCCTACTCACCAAGGACTTTAAAGTGGGTGTCCTATCTACATAAAATGGGTGGTACCTAACTGAACAGCTGAAGTTGGTGACGGTCAGCTTGGGAGTGGAATAAAAACCTACCAGTTTACTCGAAGATATTCAGACTAAAAACTGTTAAGCCCTTTAATTCTTGTCAATAAGTATAGGTCATAGCTATATAAGTTATAAGAATGGGTTAAATCAAACCCGTAGCCAAGGGGTAGGGCAGGGGGCGGCCCCTCCCGAAAAGTTTTCGCCCCTAGAAGATTAAACTTTCCATCGTCTTAATGCATTTTAGTACATCTCGCCCTACCTCTGAAAATATATTTTGCCCCCTCCCCCAATTACTCCCTTCAGCTTCAGTATCTCGTCTGGCTGCGAGCTTGACTTATACGCATAGGCCATATGTATTTGTCATATGTATACGTCATATGGGTAGGTCTAAGGTAATAGTTATAAATTAAGGTCATATGTGTAGGTCATTGATAAAGGTCAAAGGTGAAATGATACTAATTCAAGTATTGAAAGACGAGTTATTCTACGACGCTTGGCGAGAACATCATGGGAATTGCTCGCAAGGGCTTGTAAATGGCGTCGTCAGGCCGGATGCCTTCCAAATTGGATTCTTTTCATTTGCATGTAGGTCACATGTAGCGCTTCTTTCAGGCAGGTACTTACCGTTTCCTTGTCAATGGATGCTGTAGCTTCGTCCATGATGAGAACTTTTGAATCCTTCACGAACGCTCTGGCCAGACAAAATAGTTGTCGCTGACCAACGCTAAAGTTTTCACCTCCTTCACTCACAACAGCATCTGCAAATAATAAATATTTGGCAAGTCATATTAAGTTTAACATTTAACGTGGAAATACAATTTTTCTTCAATTTTCTGACAGTTTGGATTTGAAAAAAATGGCAAACTCAGTTTTAAATTGAATCGTTATAATTTTTATTAACCCCTTGGGTTCATAGAGTTGTCCTCGAATTAATGAAATTTGGGAAGGTAAATTTACTTTAGTATTGATTTGAGTTGATGTATCATTAAAGAAAGTGCTTGCTAGAAATGGTTATTATTACTGTAGACCCCATATTGTAATATTTCAGAACAAATGTGAATTATCTTTTGATGCCCTTTGAATAACCCTATATATGGCGGAACAAACCTGTGACAGAATGTACTTAGAACAGTCCCCTAAATCGGGAGTATATTTTTGTTTCATCCCTTGGCTCTTCGACAGAGAGTAGAGGGGACTTTGCCAAAAAGTTCTTGACAATATCAGATCATTCTTCCATGAGAAGATTGATATGAGATATTGCATAGTGGACGATGTGAACCATTTTTAAAGCAAGAAAATCGGTCTTCCGATATGAGCAATAAATTGTCCCCCTCAAATAAGGAAAGAAAATGATAAAAACGTCAATTCTTAGTTTCCATGTTCTGCTATTCTTTTTAATTGTGATAGTACTGAAATAACACCGGAAATTGCGGGTTTTTTTTTCTAATTCGCTTAGCAGTTTTTCGAAAGAATAGCCTATGTAATATTTTTGCTTCAAAATCTGCCCGAAAGTAGGGCTTGCCCGAACTCCTCTATGGGAAGGGGGTTGCTGCAACCTTCACACTCCGGGCTTGTAAGCCTATTTGTAGAGGAATGATAGCCAAAGCCTAATATAGATAGGCCCAGGTCTTGGAAATTTTTCTTCTGAAACCATAAGTATTAATGTCTTGCTCTTTTCGATAAACTTGACCAAAACCTCGTATGTTCTACATCAACGTACAAATTCTATCAGTTGCAAGTTTTCTCAGAGCATTACTTTCAGTGAGCCATCAAGAATTTCACTACAATATTATTACCGAGATCTCCATCTAGTCCTTCCACCAGAGTCTTTAGTTCCGAAATCTCCAACGCCTCCCAAAGCTTCTCGTCAGTAAACGTGCCAAAAGGATCCAAATTAAACCTAGATGATACCAGAAGTGGAACGATTCATAAATAATTACCGTAATAAGTTAAATTTGTTACACAAACTGGATGTACCACTGTCTTGGAATGCTCTCCCCAGGAATGTTTAATTTTTTGTTGAAGTGTGTATATCATTTGGTTATCTCTTGACTGCAATCAATGGTCATTTTATTTTACATTTTTCAAATTTTAACATTTTTGTAAATTTCTTTCATAAAAGTCAGTAAAATTAAAAACCAGTTTACATGACCTCCCGTGGACTAAATGTTTTATGTTTACATATGTTGGTGTGAAAAGAAACAATAATTATAACTAAATGAATGTTACAATGTAATAAAAGGAGAAAGTAAACTTACCTTATTGACCCTGTAAACAGGACTGGTTCTTGAGGGACTATGGCTAGCTTCTGTCTGAGTTTAGTTAAAGGAATATGTTTTACATTCATTCCGTCAATGTAAACGTTTCCTAAAGGAAAGAAATTCAGAGTGTAACTGAAATTGACCAAAAATTACTCATTTAACTTCATGAAAGCAGTCATGGAGTCACGCAGTCTTCTTAAAGTACTTGAATGTGAGCGTGTGTGTGGGGTGGGGGTGGGGGTAACGGGGGGGGGGAACAAAGTCAATTTTGGTCCCTACTTTACAGCTAAGTACGTGTACATATGAGTATACCTACAAGTAACATACATGTACAGGTATTCGTATCCGCACGTATGAATTCAAACATGTCTATGTTTCCTGTGCATGTGTAATTGTCATGCATGTGTTACAGGGCCAGAGCCAGGGGGCCAGGGGCTCCGCCCATAGAAAAGCTTTTTCGCCCTAGAAAATAGAAAGGTACTATTGCCATGGTACATTTTAGGCTATCTCTCCCCTAAACATTTCCCCCTAGAAACTGTCTCGCCCCTTCAGACCTTAATTTAGTGTTAATCAGGCTCGCAATCACTAACAGGCGGGAGGGGAGGGGGAAGAAAAATTTCGATGCAGGAGAATTTCTAAGACCAAAAATTACCGTTGCATATTTTAAAGTCTCTTCGCCCTGAAAAATATTTTCACCTGGAAATTATCTCGCTCCCACAGCCCCTGTCTGGCTATGGGCCTGATATAAATAGGTTAGGGCGATAATGCCGTCTCCTACTCATAGATATCAACAAAATTGTTATGAATGCTAATGACCTGAAAGCGGGGAACACTGATCAATCTTTGGAGGAGGGGAAAAGTTATCCCATTTCTCTCAACAAAATTTGAGGGGACCACGTAGTAAACAGATATTTTCTATTCCATGTTGTCTATTTCTTGTCATATTTCATTTTTGAAAATTTCTATGTGTGTGAGAACTCCTCCCTCGTCGCTCTCTAGTTACCTCACTGATCAAAATTCGAACCCATTAATTCCTTACACGACATATTTTCTCAAATTTGTGACATTTTCAACGATTGATAACGTAGTAACATTGCATGTAAATACACTTAAAATGAAACGAGGATTTTTACCTGAAAAAATATCCACAAGTCGGAAAAATGATAGAGTTAGTGATGACTTGCCGCTTCCTTTTCCTCCACTGATGCCGATCTATTTAAAAATAGAGCAACATTCAAACTTTGGTAATGTGGTGTGTTTCATGCCCTCACCCATCCATGCAGCTATAATGTACTTAGAATTATATGCGCCTCTACTCTCATACGTTAAATAAGGTGAAGAACATTTACATAGATCGGCTTACTCTGCACAAATTCCTCTCGTGATACCGAAATGACCCAAATAAGCCTAATACAAAAGCATGGAATTATCCAATGTCCAGCTCACACAAATTTGAGGACAAGGTTACCGGGATGGGGTGCTATGGGGTGTTCGGGATTGGGTACTAAGGGGTATTGTAGAGGTGGTATGGGGGTGTTTCGGGGTGGAGTGGTATGGGGTGGTATGAGGGGTCGTGGGATGGGATGAGTGTTAAGAAGCTGTCTGGACAATTGCATTTGCACTATCCAACAGTAGTTTGATGGCAAAACAATCATTTTTGAAAAGGGGAAGAAGTAGAAAAATGTTCGTTTTAGTAGTATCACCTTTACTTCTTTTTATTTAAGTTGTGAAATTAAGTGCATGAGACAACGTTAAGGACCATGTCAAGAAGATCTTTGGTTGTGCCTTCGTTTTGTATAATACTTACGGTGGCTTACGCACTTAACTTGCTATTCCAAGCTCCTATTGGTCTTGTAGATTTTCAGTCATGACATGCTACCAACCGAATGAAAGCTAAGGAATTGATACTTCATTAGATCATAGAAAATTTATAGCATGACGATTAATCTTTGAACTAGAGGAGGACAACTTTAAGACTGTAAACACTCCCATTAAGAACAGGTATCGGAAAATACCCTTCCATCCATGAATTTCCAAAATGATCTAAATAGCTTCCAATTTTGCCAAAGTTTATAACTTCCACACATTATTCAGTGCTTTTTATACCCACGTAACATCAACAACCATTAATTATGGAATCATTAAAGAATTCTCAAGGTACTACAATCGACCGGTGATTTAGGGCGAGTGACATTACTCTTAGTGTGGGGGGTGTGTAACCTCAAAACGGATTACGAGGCAGTCGCGTGATTATCTATCCCTTTCATGTCTCTGGAACAGTTTATTCTCACCCCATAGCCGACGAGCATGTAACCCAAGTTACTGCATTGACTGCGCTACAGTCTAAGAAATGCATGGACTTGTTCCACCAGTGTTTGGAGACGGTATTAATGGCAAGGTATGAATGGACACCGTAAATTGGACACGGTATGAATGTACATGGTATAATTGGACACGTTATGATTGAACACGGTTTGAATGGTATGAATTTCATTTTTCAATTTTCTGTATAGAGTGATCAGAACACGCAGTTACTCATCTATTTGGAAAAATACCATTACCTTTTCTTGAGGTTTGATATCCAGACTGACATCTTTCAGGACTGGTTCACATCGTTTGTCATAACGTACCGATACACTGTCCATTACTATCTCGCCTTGATCTGGCCAAATAGCAGGAGGGTCCACAATACCTTTAGAGAAAAAGTTTCCGAAAAGAAATTCGGTGTTTTACTGTGTCCATTAATATAGGCTATTTTTACTTCACACATGAGGATTTTTTTTTACTTCACACGTGAGGATGTTTCAGCGGCGAGACGGGGAATGAGGGAACCTTTCCATGACAGGAAATGTTTCTCAGGTCTGTGCTCAAGACCGAATGTTCACGAGGTGGAACCTGCATCCTAAAAGGTGGTCCACAGTTCACGTTTGCTATGCAAAAATACATTGGAACATTAGATAGAAATCTGGAACTTAAGGTGTTTGAGGGTGTTCATTTAAAACACTTTTGCCACCTCTCCCCTTTGGTACTGACATTTCAGTTGTAGCCTACTTTTTAAGGATTGCTGGAAAATGTGACTCATTTGCAAATATCGGTAACACCAGTACATGGCACCTTAAGTTGCGCATGCTTTGAAGTGAAGTGAAGAGCGAAATAAGGGCCATGTTCCTAAGGGTACTTTACCCAATAGAAATCATGCAGAGTTTTTCTTTTTCCTTGTTAGCAACGATTAGAACGAGTTGAGCGCCTTCTCGTAGGTTTCTATCTATAGTTCACTGCAATGAGAGGGCGTGCTTCATTTCGATTTTGCCACTTAACCGTGGACAGCATCGGCAGGCTTCGTCAATGTTAAAGGGAAAATGCAGTCACCCCAATCAGAGTTAGTATGCCCCATCATTCTAGTTCATGAATGGCCTATTTTGATCAGGTGACAATATTTTTGTTGGTAAATTGTGAAATTCAAGGAGAATTTCTCCTTGCTATACCTATTGTTTGTAATAGTTATGTTCAAAACATCTTCAGAGGTGCTTGTCATGCAATAAAAGGAGATTTGAAAGAGTTTGCTGATTTTTGAAAGGAAATTTTGGGGCGGCTGCCTATTGCCTTAAAGTGTTTGGACCGTCAAAACTCAATTCCCCTAAAGCGGAAATTAGTGTAAAGTACAACAATATACATATCTTAACCTTTTTTCTATCTCTTGAGGTGTGTATGGATTTAGGTCATGCCAAGAATTCGTTATTTTTGAAGTCTTTTTATTACGGTACGTTTTGGTTTCATCTCTCTGGTCCTAGGGTGGCAAAGTGATTTACGACGCCGTACAAAAATGTGTTTCACAAGTGGGTGGGTCCCTCTCGAGGTACGTGGGGCTTTTCTCTGGCTCCTCCAGCTTTGCCCCCACCTGTCGCAGCTTGCCATCAAAATCGGTTGCCGTGAGCCGGAGTGGACCCCTCCTCTCCAGCGGACCAGTTAAGTAGTTGACTTTGTTTTACTTTGGCCACATCTCTAACAGTCTACATGTTGTGAGAGGAGCACGGCCCATTTTTGCAACATCACTGTTACTTTTGACAATGCTTAAAGGTAAATGGAAAGAATACTAAGACGAGGGTAGTAAGGAAGCCTTCCTTCATACACGATCTAGCTAAATTTCAATGATACGCGCTCTATTCTGTTAATGACGTAATGCCAGTGGTCAATGATCTTTGAAGACGCCCCCAGTTTTGTTACCATTCACTTTCAAACATTAAACATCCTATCTCAAGAGGACGCCTTTCATACTCCAGCTCTTTGCGTGGACCATAAGATATTTTCCATCTTTGTCTATGACCAACTTACCGTCATATTCCTCCGCCGGTAGATTATCGTAATCATTCAGAAGGTCGGCTGAAGTCATTGACATGTCTACATCTGCAGCGTTGTTGACGAACGTGTTGAAAAGGGAACATGACTAGAAAATTGAAGGGGAAATAGCTACTTTACTCTGTTAACGGGTTGTCGTAATGACATTGCGACAATGGGGGAAAGGAACTATAAAAAAGCAGGCGAAGAGTTGGGAGTCTAGATGATTACAGAACTTACTATAAGAAGTAAAAATTCATATAAAAAAGTACTAAATTCAATTTGGAATTATTGGAATCATTGTCTGAGCCTGCTTGTGCCCCTTCATCTGTATAATTTAAAGAGGTTCTGCTAAAATAATAACTAGCTTACTTGTTTTATTAGAGAGTTTGAAGAAGGTGTACACCAAAAAACAAATTTTAATTGAAATCCCACATGTCCAAGAAGTCGTTTCCCGCCACCAAATTTTGTGATTGCTACCCTTGACTGAAAACTCTAGCTACA
>WURT03671800.1:0-17333 GCA_009936505.3 Holothuria glaberrima | reverse complement strand
GGGGCCCGCGGGGGGGGGGGGGGGATGGGAGCTCGTGCCCCCAATCGATTTCTGAATTAAATTCTGAAAATTTTTACAAATGATTTCAAAAAGGTGTTAAAGCTAAAAATTTCTGTAGGGGTAGGGTAAGGTTGTGTTTTCGACCGTGTTGCATCTATTGTAATCTTTTCTAAGCTACGAATGGTTCTCAAACTATCATAATGTTTTCAAGTCCTTCGCAAACTTTAAAATTTTCGCGCGCTCCACGCGCCTTAAACCTTTCTTCAATGTTGTTCTTATTATCAATATCTTCCTATAGCAGTTTTCGGAGAAGCACAGCAGAAAAAATTGAAAGCTATTTACGAATTACCAGATAAAGGACTGGCTTTTCAAGTGGCATGTAGGTTTGTCCCGATACAGGGCCTGAATGTCATTTTAGTCATGGGAATATTATTTAATGAAAAATTTCGGCGGGCTTCACGCGCATTCGTCACGGCTTACATTCCCTCTCATGACCATTTTTAAAGGTAGTAGGAGGACTTCAAGAAGTTTGTTGACAACTTATCGTTCTTTTACACAACATACTCTCTTTCAACTAACCAAAAATTAGAATTCACTTTGGACACTTTCTAGCCATACATAGTCAGTTCCAAAAATATCCCAAAGATGACACCATTTTGCATTTAAGCATTTTCCAATCAACACAAATTTCTCAAAGGGGAGGGAGACATCTCCCAGGAAGGAACATTTATGTAGTGACAAAGGAAGGACGCCACTCTTGTAAACAAACCCTAGGAAGCATAAAAAGGTGCAATTTACGCAGACTTAGGGAATGACTGAGGTGACATTGTTCTGCACCTATACATACGATTTTGCAGGCTTTTTGAATCGAGTTCCATCTTCTCAAATGTCGCACCCACCAAGGCTCAGACCAGCCTACGCCCCTGCTTTGTTCCCCGAACTAGGCCTAGGCTATTGCAGTAAAAAAGTTTCCCCGCAGTGTTACTGTGAGAGTAACATCGTCTGCGTGCGTTTCTGCAGTGACTGTTGCTACATACGCGTATGCGCGTGTATGAATGTAAAAGCCTGTATAAACGAGCAACATTCCCAAGACATTTCCAAAACATTCACTTGCAACCAACCCAAAACACGCTTGCTTTCAGTTTGTTGCACAGTGTAGACAAGGTATACAACAATCTCGAAACATTTTGAAGACGTATTGAAAATGTTGCAAAAGAATTGCCACGTCAATTTTTTGAAAACATGTTGCAGGAATGTTGCAGGTTTGAACCAATCTGAAGTGCACTTTATGTCGTTTTGTGTCACATGCCCGACTCAGAGACATTTTATACCGTAATGTTTTGTAAATGTTTGTGGAATGTTGCTCGTGTATACAGGCCTTAAAAAGGCTGCAACATTTCTACAACACCTTTTGTTGCAGAAATGTTTTGGAAATGTTTTGGGAATGTTGCTCGTGTATACAGGCCTTAACCATGGCCATGAACTATGTCACAGTTGAAAAAAAACGATGCGTGCTATTAAGCATACAATGGTGTGAACGTCTTAGTAACAAGCATATCTAAAAACATACCAGCATCGCTTGTATAAATCAAAATTTTTGGACATATTTTGTATACAAAGCGTAAGTATTCTTAGAATGAAGGGCTTTAAACGTATGAATCATCCATAGAGATCAATTACCTAGGAGAATATGTGAATCTGAGTAAGATCGAGACCCGCCCAAATTTCCTAGGATGTGGTAGCCCAAAAATGCAAATGCCACACATTGCTGATCTAGTATGGGAAGCCCCAAAGTGACCAGAGAAACAAGGTCAGCAGATTGCGGACTACTCTGGAACAGGCTGTTGATTGTTATTGATAAATCTAATTTTACTGTTGACATCCCTTTGCTGAAAACAAACACAATTATAAACGGACCTCGTATTTAGATCTATATGGATTGAAACCGTATGAAATTAAGTTACTTCAACGGCTGAGCCAGTAGGCTATGCAGGGCTGACTATTTCCAGACGATAGCACAAGCTAACAAAAAATAGTCACGGGCTAGTCATAGTTGTTTGTAATTAGAATATCTGTACTCTATGTATGTTCATAACAAGGAACCCTTTAGAGTTGATTATCAATTATAAGTGAGCCAATTTCTGGTCGTTTCGGATAACTATTGAACTTTGTCCCTGCCTTTTTTACATTTAAAACACATCGCAACTCTTGTTAAACTTTATTCTAGTAAAGCACATCTGTAATATTAACTTTGTGCTCAAACTAGCCCTTCTTACAAGTTTAAAATTATGTACCAAAACCTAGGAGCATTACGCTGGAAAATTCCCGTTCGAAAAAGTTTTCCTGAGGCTTCTGAAATACTAAAACCTAGGAGCTTCCGGAGACTTTGCCCCCTGGACCCCCTCCGCGGCTTCCTCCTGGACCCCGGGGGCTCTAGGGCGGGCACCTGGACCCCACCCATTTGGGGCTTTGCGCTTCGCGCTCGCGGTACACGTTACGCGTGCACAGTTTCAGGTTCACGCGTACACCATATGCATTTTCGCCCCCGGCCCCCCATCGCAAACAGAGATTTGCATCCCTGAGTGCAACCAAAGAACTGAAACAACAATTTAGAACAAAGGAGAAGAAAATGCTTAGTTGAGCTTGTGTTAACTGTTCTCAACGCCCTATGAACAGAACGATAATTTAATTACCAGAGGATACTGGTTTGGGGAATTCAAGCAGTGGGTTGGAATTAAGATATACCTCACTTAGACAATAGATTTGTGAGGTTTGAGAATCAGCTTTTTTGATGGCTTCAATTCAGCACGTGTAGAACAGCCATTTTTGTTCATGAACATTTGAAACTGTTGCTATGATTATCTACTAACTGAGGCGTAAGAAGTGGGGGAGGGGAGGAGAAGTGGAGGGAGGGGAGGGGAAGTGGAGGGAGGGGAGGGGAGGGGAAGTGGAGACTAGGAGGGAAAAAATCAAATTTCCTTGTTTGTTCTGTCAGTCTTTAAAAATGTTAACCTTTTGCAGTTTTTTTCAATAAATTTGTTTAATAGGCTGAAACAAACTGTATCTATAAGGTTTCTCATATAGTCAAACGTTTTCCAGAGGGGTGTCTCTTTCGACCTCCTTCCCCAGGGCGGAGGTCTGAATCAACGTTCACCTCCACTAATCGAGAAAATTTTCCTATGCCTTTGAAGGAAAGAAGAAAAGTGGGAATTTTCCTAGGATCACACCACAAAGGTTCTGTGACTCTCTTCCCTTAAACCTTGTAGGGCTCTGCATTCGCATTGAATATGCTTGATCATGCCCCCAACTTTGAAATACTGCTGACGCCTCAGAGGTCTTTGAAAAACACTATTTTATGTAACTGTCGTACATGTCTATAGAAGAGAACACCCAACCAAAGCGCTTTTTTTTGCTGAGAGCTATGAGTTATATGTGAGTCACTAACATTGGGTGGACTAGCAAATTGTGAAGTAACGGTAGTACTGAATGATTTTACATTACAATTAAATGTTTTCATGGAAGAAATTAATTGTGTATTTGCAGAAAAACTCACTGACACTTACATATTAACAAATTGTCATTGGATACCTCTGAAGTTTTGTATTGACGTATGCAACTTACATACATTTGATGAAACAAATGTTAAGTCGTCTAAACGAAATACTACGTATAAAGTGCACCGACATGGAAGAAAGGTTTTTCACCGACGTAACTGCGTTGCGTATCTTTATTTGGTCCATTATACGATTGTAACTGTGGTTTTGTCGTACCCACGTGTTAATTTTTTTCCCACTTCGATTTGTCCATTTCGAATTTTCAGGAATTTGAAAATTGTTTCAAAATAATGGTTAGGGTTAGAATATAGGCTAGGGTTACGTGCCCTAAGGATATATGGCATATTCTTTCATAATCCGGCGTCAAGAAGTTGATTGGTCCATTGCCGTGATTTGGCCATATCGAAGTGGGAAAAAAATTTCGCTAACCGCGTATCGATAACATACCTTCAGCAATAGCCACACTGAGACAAGCTGACGTCACGTGAAAGACCTCTATGCAGAGTAATAGCTATAACCATTATTGAACCATCCAGTCTCACAAATAAACTCCAGCAATTGTTATATTTCCTCAAAATATTATTCATTGGATAGAGTTACAGATGCTGCATCATTGAAAGTTTTGAAAGTTTGGGCCAATAAATTATTCCTGAGCAACAAATAACTGAATTTCTTAATGTTCTTAATGTACCTTATTGTTTGAAAAGAAAGCTAGTGCAATGACTTATTTTGAACGATCTTTGTTACTGTATCTATACTTATATTGGTTTTCAAAAAGAAAAAAAAATGTCATGAACAACAAACGCAACACTGCTGTTTAATATCATTGTAAAGTGTATAAAGTGAACTAAACTAGAGCAATTCTCTTGCCATTGGACACGTCAAGGAAACCCTTGACCTCTTTTCGTTACCGCATCCCAGGCTGACAAGAAGGTAGAGAAGGAGTTTTCATTGGGAAAAGAAAACCAAGGCGTATGACTTCTCATTACCGGTTTCTAAGCAAAGATCGAGGAAGCAAAAAATAACTCCTCCATGAAAAGTGAAGATGTATAATGTCTTACAATAGATACTGTAAAGACGGATGGGTTACGATTTATTGTACAAAAATGAATAACTGTTTAGAATTTGTAGCGCAGTTGGACAGTTTCCTTCTTGTGACCATTTTATTTCGGATTGACAATTTTTCTCCTGTAAATTTCTCAGTATATATGATATGTGTTTGAAGATTACAGATGGCTACTTTGATTGCTACTTTGCAAAGTGTTAATCGGACGAACTCGTTATAATACACAGATATGAACAATTTTCTGTGATGAAAATTTTTACTCTATGAAATGTGACAGCCATGAGGCTCCAATATGTCGTATATTCCAAAGAAAAACTGGAAGACCCAATTTAATGTCTCAGTGTACTAATGTCAGTTTGCCAATTTTATCGTAGTTGAGATATGAAAGATTGCCTCCTCTTATACTTTACAAATTCAGAATTTTGTAAACATTTCAGCTTCAGTTTTGTGGTTGGTAACGTGAAAAACACATACTGGTATCTAAATATTTCTGCTATAGAATGTTGCATGTGCTTTAAAACAATGCTTTACCCATTCAAATTTTAACGAAGAGTCCTGTTTTTCGTTTCCATATTTTCTGCTTCATTTGGATTTTTACTATTTGTTTCAAATAACATATGTGTACAGAAACTAGCTTAAATTGTAATTGAATAGAAAGTACGTATTGAGAGTGCAATAGTAAATTTACTATTTTACATTTAACATGGAATGTAAGTGCTTTGTTTGCCGATACTAGTAAAAATCTATAGATGGGACGTCATGTTTAGATTAAGGTGAAAGCAAACTGACTATCGAAATGTGATGTGGAACATGTAAAATGAGTTCCTCTTGAAAATCGTAAAGACTGATGCGACAATAACGCTATGATTTTGCCATAATGCTCGATTTTGCCTCTCTACTAATGTTACATGTTTTGTACTTGATACTGAGGAGGGTGGCGGCGAAATTTTAGAAATTCAATAACTTTCTTGAAAATATCTAGAGTTTTATTCTTTTGCTTTTTAATTTTTTAAATAGCATTTATTGCGAAACAAATACATCCTGCTTTTATAAGGGTTAATAATGTTAAGAATTTAAGAACTAATATTAAAGAATTGGTAAAAAGTAGTCTACCAAAAAAAAAAAAAAAAAAAAAATCCTTAAAGGGAAAATGCAGTTCTCCCTAATTTGAACGAATGTGCCTCGTCATCCTAGTTTAGGAATGGCTCTTATCAATCATGTGACAATATGTTTGTTACTCATTTGTTAAATTCATGCAGAAAAATTCTTTGGTTTACCTTCAATATTCAGTGTTTGTTTACAGAAACATAATGAAAGATACTTGTAAAAAAATAGGAGGATATTTGTAAGATTTAACTTTTGAAAATAAACTTGGGACGACTGCCACTTCCCTTTAAAGAGATTAATGTTTTAGAAAGCCGAATCTTCCAAGCATGATCATCTGGCCTTGAGAGTGTTGCGTAAGAAACGCAAAATGAATTTTGATTGATCCAATTATTAATGAAGGGTTTACAAAGAAAAGGGCATAAAACCTGGTTAGGTTGGATATTAAAGTGCCCTGAAGCTAACTTTGTCAACTTTTTAGTTGTAGATTTTTCAAGGGAACATTTGTATAGATCGGCATAGGTATTTTTAATTGAAACAATAGATTTGAAAACAGGGCATGCTGGGAATTTGAAGGATCATTGTCCGAATGTCCCCCTGGTTACAGGATTTATGAGGTACCTCAATACAAGTTTTACTTGTGCGTGGAAATTTTGTTTTTGAAATATATGTAAAAGAGTATGGCAGAGCACAATTATTTAAATGTATCTGCAAGGATTCTGATTTCATATAAATATCGATTGTGTTTACTTGTAACATTTTTAATGCACATACCTTATCCAGCTTTCCGCTGTTTAATAAAGTTTAATAGAACAATCTGTTTTGAGTAACTCTAACATTACGGTTAATAAAAAGATCACTTGCCATCTTTATTTACTCTGTAATAAAGGTATTGTCCACTTTAGGTACTTACTTGATATTGTTAGCTCAGTTTTGACATTTATATAGTTCTCGTCAATATACACGGACTCAAAGCCGTTACTTAAAAGCCGTTCACGCTTACTATTTATGGTCTGGTGTCTGCCCTCACTGCCGATTGGATAGACTATATAGTAAAGATGATGAAAAGACAAAGAATAAAAGTTGTTTATAGTTATTGATTTGTGAAAATTCTCTTCCGTGTATTTCGATTAAGAATTAGAAGGTGCCGTCAAAATAAGATGACAAAGATGGAAAACCCTTATTACTTTATAGTTACTTTAAAACAGACCTAGATAATTATAACTTTTGATTGGCTTTTATGCATCGTGTTTTTGGAACAAATCGGTCGCCTATATTCTAAAACAAGTAGAGATATGCCGTTATGTCCTTTTATTCGTGTCATTTATTTGTCAATATTGATGTAATAACGTTGTAAACAAGATATTACGCAAAGTATGCCTAAATCAAACAAGCATACAGTCTGCTTACGAAAAAGGCAAATTTGAAATATTAGGATGTAGGACTTAAAAGTAACGAAACGGTTACTTATAGTTACAAGGTTTTTGCACTTCTAAAAAGAACTTGACGTTACCAAAAGGAAAATATATTGAATATTTTGGCTGCTGATTATTTCCTTTTTGCAGCAAATGGTTTGAAGCAAATGATTTGGAATTCTCATGTTGCACCTTACTTAATTTAGAATTTTTGGAAGCAAAACTTTTTAGGAAGGATTTTTTAAAGGAATACCTTCGTTTTAGTTAAATACACAAATGCTGAAACATCAAGGTAACTTTTTAATTTGCCATGCCAAAAATTAAATACTTTAGCGAAATCAAAGTGATGTTTTGCCATGATTTTATGTGGAAATCCAGGTTTGAACAAAATGTTGAAAGGAACATTAGAAATTCCAAAATTGAAAGAACACTTTTTTTCTCAAAACTAGTTAATGCATGTGTTTAAAGTCATGATGACTTCAGTTTGATTAAGATGTTATTTGTAATTTTGGGCTACATATATTCCGGAAACATTACTTTTTAGAAAGTTTTATGAATTGCAAAGATAGAGACTAATTAAAATGGAAATAAATGAAGGTGAAATAACTCTGCTGATAACAATTTAAAAGACTACAAACCAATGGCAGCGTTTTAATCATGATGGTGTCTGAAGAAGACCTTCCTACCAACGAACAGTAACCCACTCAAAATTGCACAGGAGGATAATATATCGATGCTGTTCTTGCACAGACAAGATTAATAAAATAAAAAAAAAAGAAAATTTACTTAAATAATTGGGAAGGACCTATTTGGAAATTCATATCAATCATTTAACTTTTAGTGTTTTAAGTTTAAATGAAGAAATATATGAAACAGTTGTGTAGATGTTGCCTAATGAAGTTTTCATTTCTTTGCAATTTGATTCCTTTCAGAAGGCAAGAGGAATATATGCAATTACTGGAGTGTATATGTGTGTAAGGGTGTGTGTGCGCATATATATATATATATATATATATATATATATATATATATGTGTGTGTGTGTTTGTGACCCTTGGCTTTTAAATACGATATCTCAAGATAGCAACGATGGATACTTCTAATAACTGTAATATGACATTATCATATTAAGAGAAAAGTGGCCATTGTTTCTGATGTAGGTCAAAGGTCATGTGAGGTCAACAAAGGTCAAAAACCGAAAACCATGTAAACAAGGTATCTCTAGGTAGGGCGCATGGATTATTTTCATACGTGGCATGTGTGTGCATTATGGTCAGGAAATGAAACCTGTTGGTATCTGAGGTCACCGAAGGTGAATATGAAATTCTTAAGAACGGCTTGAAAACACGGTATCACAAGATAGCAATATTGGACGATTGCTTTGTTTGGTGGATAACTTTATCATATTAAGAGAAAGAACCCCATTGTTTTCTGTAGAAGTCAGAAGTCATTTGAGTTCATCAAATGTCAAAAATCAAAGACTTTGAAAAAACACAATATTTCAAGACAGGGAAGATGGATCGTTTTCATGCTTGGTATATAGATGTGTTACTTAAAGAGAGAGGAAACCCTATGAGTTTGTTGGAGGACGAAGGTCATCTGAGTTCATCAGAAGTGAAACTACGAAAATCTAGTAAGCTAAATAGACAGTTGGCGGCACCTCCAAATTGTGTTCGGTGTTTCGTAACCAACGAGCAGTTAGTGCTGAATTTTTCTTCTATTCCAATGATAAAGTTACAGAGAACAACAAGCATACCTGTTACAAGCATACCTGTTAAAGCAATATTTTGAATTTGAATTACCTAATTATGAACACGTGTAAAGGATGGTGTGACCAAATCAAGATTGGAAATGCACTCTAATCTCACCCCAGACAGTAACAATTTTCCCAACCAAGTTAACTTCTATCTTCTCCTCCAATTTAAACCAAACCTCTTGTCTTATAGTACGCCTCTTAGACAGCCACAGTAGACTGATATTAAATTGCACGAGGCAATATTGTCAAACACAGTATGTGGGATTAATTGTGAACACAGCTGACTGTAAAATTCATTGTTGACCAACCACAGTGAAACTGCATTGTTTGAATGAATGTCAATCAAAGTGCAGTTTCCAACTGTATTTGGAACTCTGAGGATATTCCTAAATATGTTTGGTCAGAGAGTTGCAAGCAACTTTCTGTTGGGGGGGGGGGGTGCCATATACCCTTTAACGAGCTCGTTGATGGCATAAAGTATAGAACCCGGTTTCTCGTACCGACGACCGTTCGAACTCCTTCTGAGACACGTTTTTTTTTTTTAATTTTTTCATTATTCAATTTCAAATTCAAATTTCATGTGAGGTCAGCAGAGGCCAAATGATGAAAACGTCGTAAAAATGATGTAGTCAATAAGTGTAAATTAGGAATGACTAAACCTTTGGGCTTTCTGGTTATGATTTATCTTCTCCTGTACTTACAAAATGTTGTTTTTTAGAAGAGTATTGCGGGCTAGCCTACATCTCTCACCTAAGGCAAAATTCTAAAACTACTCAGTCCCAAATGATGTTATGACCCCGGAGTTACACGAGACTTAACAAGATGATGCCATCGAACGGTCTTGACGGAAGAGATTCAACTGACTTGCATGGCCTCAACAGATTTTACGAAGTCGGTTTACTTACAAAATGATCCCTCTTCAGCCCGTAGGCAGGATTCCCCAACAGACTAGCTTAGTACGTCGTGAACCACTTAAGCTGGCGGGGCGGCCTGTGATGTCACAATGGGAAGAGAGAAAAAAATCGATGAAAACAAACACACGGCAACGTAGCTCGGCGAGGTTGTTTTCATCGGCAACGTGACCTTCGGGCCCATATACCCTGTATGACCGCCCCACTACTAGGCAGGACCACTCTGATCCTAAAGTCAAGAAAGGTTCGTAAAATATAATCTGTATGAGCGGGGGTTTGTGACGTCACAGACAGGTTTGTTTTTCATCGGCTGAGTGACCTTTGACCCATTGGCAGTATGACAGCCCCAACTCATACGAGCGGAATATTAACAGGCCCGCTCGCAGGATTTTTCAAGAGGGTGTTGGGATAGACCTTGTCACGTGACGTCATCTTTTGTTTCTGCGGCCATGTTGAGGGCACAAGTGGAACAAACATTTTGTACACTGCCTCACTCCACTACACTAAAGTTGTACACTACACCGTGCCTGCACGGTATACTTTACACACAGCTGTGGCAACATTGCCTAACTTCGACTGATTTACCATTTGAATATGGAGGTCTGTGTCTCGCTTATTACCCTTACATGGTTGCTTTTTGCGTTGCCGTAAGAAAGAAATGTGTCGTTGGTGAAATAGATCTATAGGCATTGAATCTTTATCCGCAGGGCAGTAACAAAGGGTTGGACATTTCTTGGCATGTCAACCTTTTGTTGGAACTACAGAGAATGTCGTAATCCAGTCCCCGATAGCTCCACCGGCAAAAAATGTGCATATGCGCCTACTGCAGACGAACAATCTTGCTTTTCCCGGTGACGCATCCCCTCCAGAGGCGTAGGGAGCACGTCCTTTTATAGGAAGTTATGCAGTTTAGAGGCGGGGGTAAAGTCATGAAACTATCTCAGCGGAACACATCATCAGTAAGCGCGTAACACACCCAGGAAATTTTTGCCAAAGTGCCTTCCATGTTGCAAAGAGGCACTTCTAATTATGCCATGTATGTTTCAGTAATAAAGTCTTGTTAGAAATCTCGTACCTTCGAGATTTAAACATTGGGTTTAAAAGACCCTGGTAGAAATGATCGGCACTGAGTACAAACCCCTTTTTGGATTGGCAATTGGAGCGCCTTTCGTAAGGCGGCCCATGTTGATTGTCATGGGTAATACTTCCATGGGGCCATGAGGAAGCTCTGGGTTGATAACGAAATGGGGATAGATTTATGGCATGAACAACCAGGATTCAGACACCACCTTCTACTGGAATGAGGGGACAATAGAACTAAACGAATGGGTCTACTACATATTAGCTATTTTCAGATAACTTTTTCTCCGTTTCCTCAATGTATTAACTACCGATAATTGGTGCACACAAAGCGCGCAAAAGAAATGCTGTTTGGAATGAATTTAGAACAAGAGTTGTATGTACTTCAGTACATCCTACGGGGGACCTCAAGATCTCAGAAAATGTTTAAGAGACCTATTCCTAGTAAATTTTGGTCCATGACCAACGAGCTCGAAGCGCGCCGAAATTTATATTGAAAATTGAAAAAAAAACCAGTTTCTTTACAAAGATTGCATCCAGACTTTGCACACAGACTCTTTCAATTTCCAAACAAGATATATTTACCAAGAAGGCAATGGGTGAATTAATCCTCTATATATTTCGATTATTATGAAATATGTCTTTTAAGAAAACAACTGTACGTTGTGATCTTCCTTAATCATGCATAAACCTCAAAACAGTCGGCATAAGCTTGACATCCTTGAAGGTGTGTAATGGTAATACGATTAAGACGGTATCGGTTA
Organism: Holothuria glaberrima; assembly: GCA_009936505.3. Taxonomy (NCBI): domain Eukaryota; kingdom Metazoa; phylum Echinodermata; class Holothuroidea; order Aspidochirotida; family Holothuriidae; genus Holothuria; species Holothuria glaberrima. Next base: position 5,684 of record WURT03671800.1, on the reverse strand, counting down.
TAAGCATAGCCACGCCGTTACAAGCGCGTGTAAAGTTTTATTGATTCCTTGCGATGGTGTTGTCGTGTATGTGTGTATGTGTGTGTATGTGTGTATGTGACACTTAGCTTGTAAACAAGATATCTCATGATAGCAATGACTGACATTTTTCATATTTGATATAGAGATTTGTCATGTTGAGAGGAAGAAGCTTATTTTTTGGGTGGAGGTCAAAGGTCATTTGAGGTCATCAGAGGTAGAAAACCGAAAACCTTGTAAACACGATATATCGAGGTGGCAATGACCGACACTTTCCATATTTAGTATATAGCTTTGTCATGTTCAGAAGAAGAACTCCATTGTTTATGGCGGAGGTCAAAGGTCACTTGAGGTCACCGGAGGTTAAACTGCGAAAACCTTGTGAATGACTTGTAAACACGATATCTTGAGATAGCAATGACCCGCAGTTTTCATATTTGGTATATACCTTTGTCATGTTGAGAGGAAGAACCCTATTGCGTTTTGATGGAGGTCAAAGGTCATTTGGGGTCACTGGAGGTTAAAATGTAAAAACCTTGTAAATGGCTTGTAAACACAATATCTTAAGATAGCAATGACCGGCAGTTTTTATATTTGGTGTATGGATTTGTAACGTTGAGAGGAAGAACCCTGTTTTGGTGGAAGTCAAAGGTCATTTGAGGTCACCAGAGGTAAAAAAACCCCAAAAACTTGTAAACACGATATTATGAGTTAGCAATAACCGACACTTCTCTTATTTAGTATATAGATTTGTCACGTGAGAGGAATATTCCTATTGTTTTTGGTGGAGGTCAAAGGTCATTTAGGTCAAAACCCAAAACCTTGTAAACTTGATATCTTGAGATATCAATGACTGACACTTGTCATATTTAGAATACTAGTTTTGTCATGTTGAGAGGAATATTCCTGTCGTTTTTGGTAGAGGTCAAAGGTCATTTGAGGTCATTTCAGGTCACCAGAGGTAAAAAACGGAAATCCTTGTAAACTTGATATCTCAAGATAGGAATGCCCGACACTTTTCATATTTGGTATATAGATTTGTCATGTTGAGATGAAGAACACTATTGTTTTTGGTGGAGGTCAAAGGTCATTTGAGGTCACATAGGTCAAAAACTAAAAACGTTATCAACATGATATATGAAGATTGGAAAGACAGAAACTCTTCATACATAGTAGATATAGATTTGTCATTTTGAGGAGGAACCCTTTTGTTTTTGGTGGAGGTAACAAGTCATTTGAGGTCACCAGAGGTCAAAAACTGAACTTTATAAACATGGCATTACAAGGGAGGAACCACAGGCAAATCTCTCCTAAGACATGTTTTTTATCAATTTTTTTCTTCATGTAGTTTTGGAAAGGTTCAAAGGTCATGTTAGGTCAGCAGGGTTCAAATTGTGAATGCGTTGTGAAAAATGATGTAGTCAAGAAGTACAAATTTGCTGAATGACCTTTGTGTAACAAAGCATCCCCCTTTCGGCAAGGAATCACAAAGCCTTTGGGCTTTCTGTTTTTTTTGGCAGCATTTATAAAAATTTTGAAATGGTTTGGTCGTTCTGATTTGATAAAGAAGCATCCACGAAAAGGGAAATCCACTGGAAGGGCAGCTGACACTCTCGGGAATGTTATGCACTGCGGATATTCTACCCCTTCTACGGCGACGAAATGGCCAAATCCCAACTCGTTTACTACTGCCAAAAGGCTACAATATTAGCTAAGCCAATTGAGGATTGCGTAAAGTAAGTGTGATACTTGTCCTGTAATATTTAGCCAAAACATGAGGTAAATGTAAGAAAACTATACAAACTTTTTGTTGCTGTTGACGAAACGGACTCTTTAAAGGGAGAAGGCAGTCCCCCCTAGTTCATTTTCAAAAATATGCGTAATCTTATAAATACCCCTAATTCCTCTCACAAGTATTTTCATAATGTTCCTGTGTCAAATCATTGAATATTGAGGGTAAACCAATGAGTTATTCTGCATAAATTTAGGAAATATGTAACAAAAATATTGTCACATGATTGATAGGAGCCATTCCTGAACTAGTGTACCGGGGTACACTGCTACAAATTGGGGGGGGGGGCACTGCATTTTCCCTTTAAAAGCAGGTATAGGTAAACTATCGGGATGACTGTCCGCCGGACCGGATTACACACGTAATCGCATCATGCGTGACAATGGCTTATTGACCACACTGGACCGACTTGACCTCTGCACTCACCATGGTTTAGCTGAGACTACATAAAAAGATTGGAAACGCTCTAGACTGCAAATAACTTATTTTAAATCACAAGCGTGTCATTGCAGACTTTCTCGTTTATCAGACATGATTTCCCGAGAGTAAGCAGGTAAGAGAAAATGTGGCACCAGAAACTATCTAGATTGCGGGAAAGTGTTTTCGAAAAAACATATTTTTCACTACCGTTCAACTCGGTCTATCATGCGTGGGACGGTAAATATGGTGGGAAGAGACATTAAAGTAAAAACAGATTTCATAAAAGCTGTCACAATCTCCCCTTTAATCACCCATTTGTCTATAATGTTAATAAACATAAAACTATAGTTTAAATTTTCATCAGACAGAACAGCTTAGTCAATACAAGAAAAGGGTGTGCAAAAGAAAGCGAATGTAAATATAGCCTAGCCTCGTTTTGAACATGGAAGGTAATCGAACGAAAGATATTACTTGTCCCCAAAACTCGTGGCAAATGGAGGTGTTGGAATAATGACGTCATCGTGCTTATAATGTTATCCTAATACTCATACGGAATGTGTTTGTAACAATATCTGTTTCTGCATTGCAAGGGGAAGGAAGAAGTCATAAGTAGTGACGGACCATTCCAAGTTTACAAAGGAGGTTCGATGTCAACAGGGGTTCGATTTGGAACGAACCCATTGAAGAACCCCTCGAACCCCCCTTCCCAGCCTACAGGCCTGATATTGGATATTAGTTATGGTATGACACCACCAGAACAAGTAGATTACTCACATAAATTCAGGCGAAAAACTTGCCGTCAATACTAGCGTTCGTTACGACCAAAAGCAGGAGAACCAAAAAGTGACTACACATGAACAATAATCAAGGCACTGTACGCGCAGTGATAGCATATTAAGTAGGCCTAAATGGTAGGAAGGAGAAATGACGCTACTACAGTATAAACCGTACAGGAAATTCTGACTTTGTTAGCAAGTATGACTCGCTGGAAGGATATTGTCAAGTTCCGCTGACCCAAACGGCCCAATACATGTCTTACTTTATAACACCTGACGGCATGTGGTCATGTAAAGTTAAGGTCTTTCAGAAGGAAAAAACGCTCCGAGTACATTTACCCGTATTGATATATTTTGCGAAGTTTAGAAGGCGGTGGCACGTACAATGATGAAATTTATTCCGATAACCTGCAGTCTCATCTTAGTAGAAAGAAGGCTTTCTTTGAAAGCTTGAAAAAGCAAAACTATTTACTGTTAACTTCCACAAGAGTCATATCGGTAAAGCCATTGTTAACGTTTTAGACCTTGTTGTTGGTGGAAGAAAAATTTCGCCTCAAAAGGCCAAAATTAAAAAAAAAAACTGAGGAATTCCCAGTTCCTTAGACAGGGCCGTCACGGTAGCCTGCGGGGGTGTAGGGGGTAACTGTCCTCTTGAGATTTCCAAATGTAAATAAAAGTTGGCCCCCTCGAGAAGATAATACTGAAAAGCTGAAACTTTCACTGTCTAAATTATGATTTCAAGGCCCCCCAAAACCGGGAATAAGGGTCACTTGTCTTCACAAATTTGGTCCCGGACCACCGCTGTTGATGCATTCTTACGTGGGTTTTCTCCACCTGACGAATGAACGATCGTTCTCCTACATGAAACATTGCTTGAGTACATCCAGGGGCGTCCCTAAGGATCGATGAGTGGGGGGGGGGGCTGGTGGACATTTTTTCGGACAAAACGGGCTACATTCCAGACAAAAAATGCCTCAACGTTTGTGTCAAGAAAGTTTAACTCATAAGCAGTGGGGTGGAAAAATTAGGTGTCTTTACATGCTATCTGGTGCTACATATGTAGGGTTACCATACTTCTCTAAGCTGAAAGTGGGACATAACTTTTGAAGACTGATCAGGAGGAGGATGGTTTGAGTGACGGCAGGACTATCTAAGCGGAGCGCCACCATCAGTTGGAGCGGAGCTTACAAGAAAATTTTTGGAATTTACAAACCCCCAAACGGCCGGATATGGCACTTCCCGATTGTTTTAAGCTGTATGTACGAAGCCTTTAAATAGGGATCTCACGTCTGAAATTTCTCAATTAATAAAAAAAAGCCAAAAAAAAAAAAATCTATGAATAATTAAAAGGAAATTGACATCCCTACTAATTTATGACTGGATTTCCCCGATCTCGAATTATGACCAAGAAATAGTTTTTTACGGTTGATCCCTCGACCATAATGATATTTTATTTGGATTCTTATCAGAAATAAGTGCTGGTCGGAAAAGTTACTTTAGGAGATTGTGGAGGTCAGTAATTCTGCGTCCTGGTCGGGCAAGACCGGCGCCGACCGGCAGATTTAGATTTTGGTATCTGCCGAGAAGCCAAATGGTGCAATATTTTAAGCTGATTTCAGTAGCTTTGTTTGCCCTATACGTGTAGGTCGGAAGTTCGAGCTCTAGCCTTATCTTCTGGGCTAAAAACAGTGACCAAACATGAGGATTTTTACTGTGCACACAAAAATATGATAAAGAATATAACAGCTATATTCGTTTTCGAGAATATCGGAACGATTTGTCTTACCGGCCGGGACTCTCAGTTTTCCTTTCAAAAAACGGGAAAAACTCGACTAATCGGGACGGATGGTAACCCTGTACATATGCTACCCTTGAAATAAATTAGCGTTCAATAATTTACGCATTTTAAGTACTAAAAAAAATCGGCATCTGGTTGCATAATAACCATGATCGACTAAAGGCATTCGATTTCTTTATGACGCAGCAGGTTTGAGGGTTGGGAACTCTGATTACAAAAGCTGCCACGTGCGACTTCGCAATAATCTAAGGCACGTTCTGCCCTTCTTGAATTAATAATTGTACAAATAGCGGAAACGAAGGATGCGCGCGAAGCGCGCCAAAAAATAGACTTTTAAAGACCATTTGGTAATGTTTCTAGGAACTGTATCTATAGAAGGAGTCGGAAAAGCGAACTTCTTTCGCAATCGTCGGAATACAAAATGTACGCACCCTTAAGTTTACAGGAAACTCGAACGCCTCCGACTTAATGAGTTAAGTAAGTGAAAAACTAGAGCATACTGCACCGACCCGATTGCCACGCTACAGTAAAACACAGTCACATGGCAGACGGATCGGTTAGGTGTGTGCTAAATTTTTTTCTCCACCTCACTGTCTGTCCCGATTGCAATTAGACGTCTTCTTCGACTTTATCGGAAGTACCAGTGTTTGATATTCGGAGTGAAGTCGTATAGCGAGCAATCGGTATCATAACACGGGGAATCGGCATATACCGATTTAATTCGACATATACCGATTTAAATTAACATATACCAGTTTCGATCGTTATGTACCAGTTTAATTCGACATATAGCAGTTAAAAATGACATATACCGATTTACTTCGACATATACCGATTTACTTCGACATCTACCGATTTCCAATTGACATATACCAATTTC
>WURT03671789.1:1881-17334 GCA_009936505.3 Holothuria glaberrima | reverse complement strand
GTTAAACCTTATCTAACTAACTCCACACATTTTATACACCTTTGCTCAATAATACAACTTTCCACAACAAGGATATTCTCTGACACTCTCCAGTATGTACCCCCCCCCCCCAACTATTCTGTTTGATGTCAGATCCTATTTTAAGTTGCCCATTTCACACACCTACTCCAACCTCCTACCCATAACTGTCTCCAGGTGTTTGTTGTATCTATCTGCTTGAGCTGCGTGTCTTCTTCGATTATACTCCATCCCTGTCTCCAGATTTGTTATAGTTGTAACTCTAAAACTTGTAACACTCTTTCCATCACATCTCTCCCCTCATGTCAGTGCTACTGCTTAAGCAATTAAGAGACAGCACCTCACCCTCTCCCCCCAACTCCCCACCCCCCAAACCAGGCCTTAAGTTTAACTGCAGCATGGATGGCATTTGCTATTGGTGCCTACACCATTTGCCATGTTGCCCCCGACTGCATGTTTGGTCTAGTGGTAGAGCATCCACCTCTCACGCAGGAGGTCCGGGTTCGATTCCCAGGTCGATTCATACCAAAGACTTTAAAAAGTGGAACCTTCTGCCGTTGTGCGTGATGCTCGGCATAAGCAATGGAGTAAGGGAAAACAAGCCAGTGAGCCACAACTGGAAAAAAGGCCGTGGCCGGCTCACCTTTAACCAATTGGTTGGAAACTGGGCCGTTAAACCACATCTAACTATCTAACCTATGAATCCTGGCCAGGTCATACTGAAACCTACTGCCATTGTGCTTTGTGCTCAGCATATGCAATGGAGTAGGGAAAACAAGCCAGTGAGCCACAAGTGGAAAAAAGGCTGTGCCCGGCTCAACTTTTAACCAATTGGTTAGAAACTGGGCCGTGAAACCTCATCTAACTAACTAACCTATGAATCAAGGCCAGATAATAGCAGGACATTGCCTGCCCCTTTTTGGATTACCCTTGCTTCCCTCCTGCCACCTAAGTAGCAAACCCTTAATTTGAAGTGCACTTTGCACATTATTTTTTTATGTTGGACTTATCCATTGTTGTCATAGGGTTAATTATGTGTTTTCGTTAATTTTTGACAGTGTTACAACAGCGTTTTCTCATTTACATGCAAAAATGTCTTTGTGCTCTTGTTAAATTTTGGGAGTTGCTTTGGTGCCCTCCCCTTTCAAAGAAAATTCAGTGCAATGTCTAATTTGCTTCCCCAAAATAGCGTTACCTCTTTCAATGCATAATTAAAGGCCTGACTTCCACACACCCCTTCATCTGCCTTCTCCCTTCAACCCCTTACCCTTAAGAAAATCATTTTTTTTACCTCTGGTATATGGTATTCACTTTGCTGTATTTTTTGTGGATGCAATGGTTTGCCTTAAGGTTTCCTGTCTTTCAATTAAATGGCTTCTTTCATTTCCCACCTCTGTACTTCTGGTCAAATTTTAGTCAGAGACGTGGGTGTGTTGACCACATCAAAGTACGATACCCTGTTCCGCTACCTAGAAGAGTGCACTAATTGCATTGTTTATCAATACAACTCTCCTCCAGGTCACTGCTGGTAGACTTCTAAGACTCCTCTCTTATTTCCCACTTGTGGTTGCATACTGTCGCCTTTGGTCCTCAAGGGTAGACCCTGGCGCCCTCAGGGTCCAAGGCAGACAATAGCTAAGCGGGCCATCCACACTTTAATCTTTAATGCAAACAGAACTTATAGACTATTGTATACTTAGAGGACAATGGAGTATTGTTGTGGGGAAACAATATACCATTCACCAAAGATAATAGAAAAACAGAATTATGAACAATTACTGCTCCTCACTGATGGCTTACTCTTGCGGTCACAAAAAGGGAAAATTTTTATTAAATGAATACTTGTGGGTAAACCTAAAGTGCCTTGGGACAGGCAAGAGAAGACTGTTAAGATGAGTCCATCAATTGTCTGTGGTCTTGAGTTCAGGTGATGAGTGATCACATGGGCTTATTCACTTCTCTCATTTGAAAACGGTAAAATACAGATTTTTTAATCTAAATTTAGTCACAAATATTTTCTCAATAGGTTTGTGGTCAAGACCATAAGAAGAGTGAGCCAGCTATCACAATAAGTAAATAGTAGCTATTTAAAACTTTCCACAGATTGTTTAATGAGGTTAAAACTCTTAAGCCTTGGTTAGTTTAGCTAAAAACAAGATTATTTGAAGTAATTCAGTCTTGTTTCCAAAGAAAAAAAAAAAAAAACGTGTGTTTGAAGCTTGCTCTCACAGATTTCTTCACAAGAGATTCACTTGGCATGGGGACTTAGGACTAATGGGATACTTGCACAAGTTTGAATAGAACACTCAAGAGTTAGGCATCCATGGGATATATGAGATAAATTAGATCAAGCTGTCAATATTACATAGATTATTGTTTTAGTAGTGTAGTACAAGAAACAAGCAACTTTGCAAGGGTATGAGTGGTTGTAAGAATGCAAGTGAATATTTTAGGTGTAATTTGTATTAAGGGTTAATGTTGAATATAGTTGAATATTGTAGGGGGGTTTTTCAGGATAAGTAGAAGACAGTTGTGATTTAATCTGGGAATAGAGTAGATGGCAAACTTAAAGAATAGTTGGGGTGACTGGGTGATACCTCCAAAAGGTTCATTATTGGGTTTTTAGGGGGTTTTGTTGAGCAGTGGTTACTCTTGACGAGTGCAGGTCAAGGTTACATTACCTTGTAGCAGGGATTATAAAAGCAAAAGCTTACACCTAAACAAACTGTTGATTTCAAAGTATAAGTTGTCTTTCAGAAAATGTGGTCGGGCGGCAGGCATTTTGGGGTAATTACTGTGTACTAACATTATTCCCTTGTGTACAAGATGTAATTACTGGGACAACACTTTGTGGGTGCATTTGTGGAATATTGCCTTTAGATTAATTGCCCTATAGTACCTGTCAAGAGCTAAATATGATCTGATGTGTACAGTAACAAAAGTTTATACGTTAATAAATACTGTTCCCCATCATTAGAAATGTACAAATGTATGTTTAAACATTACAAATCCTTACTTTATTCTCATTGATAGATTCATGAGACTGTGGATACCATCAACCAACTAAAGATTCAGCGACAATTTATGCTAGGGTTTGCTAGAGATCCCCAGGCATTCATCAGTGAATTCCTTGTGTCCCAAAGCCAGGACTTGAGGGTAAGTAATAAAGTACTTACCAAGATGGTAAAAGCACTAACCAAGAAACTAGAAGCAGTATTAAGAGTTTTAAGTACTAACCAAGAATCTGGTAAAGTACTAAGATAGTAGTAAAACTAGCTAAAAATTAAGTTAAGTACTGAGAGAGTCATAAATATTAACCAAGAATCTAGTTAAGTCCTGAGAGAGTTGTAAGTTTTAGCCAATATTGTAGTAAACTACTTGAGACTTTTAGGTACTAACCAAGAAACTAGTAAAAAGTACAAAGAGAGTTGTAAGTACTAACCAAGAATCTAGTAAAAAACTAATGGAGTAAGAACTAGCCAGTTAAAGTGCTGAGAGAGTCATTGGTATTAACTATAAGAATCTAGTAAAGTCCTGAGAGGTTGCAAGTTTTAACCAATATTCTAGTAAATTACATTGGGAGTTTTAGATAGTAACCAAGAAAGTAGTTAAGTGCTTAGTTGGAAGTACTAACCAAGAATGTAAAGAAGTACTGAGAGAGTTGTAAGTCCTAACCAAGAACCATACACAGCAGTAACCAGGAGTCTAGTAACCTCTTACTCAGAGGGACATCGTTTCAGCACATTAACATTGTAGAGCCTTTTGTAATCCTGGGTGGAGCTTCAGTCTACCAAAATGAGTTCATCGAGACCTCAATGCATTTTTCCATTCCAGTTTATCATTTCCAATGTACACAAACCAAACGTGGGGAGTGGGGAAAGGGCAAGGGCCATTTGTGCTCTCTCAAAGTGTAATAAATGAAGATGATTTCTGGTATCCACAAAAAAAAAAAATATATATATTTTACACTTGAAAAGGTTTTCTGTGAACTAAGTGAAGATTTCCATTTTGTATTTTTGTGAAAATTAAACAAAAAAATTACCGCATTTAAGGAAACTGTTAAAGGGGTGTCTGCTATGGAACATATACTGTTTCAGTAGTCTATTTTGCTCCTCCTTATCACCTATTCACATATGCCAAAAACCAATGAAACCTGGGATCCCCTACCTGTAGAGGGCTGGAAGTTTTCTCCTCCCCTCCCCCTTCTCCTCCTTCCCCTTCCCCAGTGATTCCTCCCCTTTTTTATTGCAATGTGTAGCAGTATTGTTGATGTTTAGCAGACTGAAAATGCAAACATTAAAATGCAGTGCACCTTTAATGCAAACTGGTTTTCCTATATGCTGTGTGCCACATGAAAGGAAATCTCTTGACAATGTGGTCATACTTGCATCACTCACTGGTCAGGGTTAGATAGCTTGTGGTCAATTTCAGTTTGTGGTCAGTGACCTATTAAAGGTAGAAGGTGTCAGTGATGGAAAGTAATTGTGATAGGGTACAAATACCACAATGTTGTCCTGTTATACATCCTCTTTGATTTGAAGTATGTCATATTTGAACTTTTTACCCAAAGCATGTGATGAAAAATGAGAGGCTGATTTGTGGTTTTAGGCAAAGGTCATGGAAAGGACATTTGATGTGAGTGTGAGACCATTGAAAGAGTATTTTCATATCTTAAAAAAGAAAAAAAGGGACAGGATGCAGTGCAGTAATGACAACTGTCAAAGCAATGTTGGATTCTTTGGAAATAATCAGTGTGTCCTAGTCCATTGATGAGTACAAATACATTAGTAGGCGTATGCTATTAACAAAGGGGATGCGAGGTGCCAAATTACCGAATTAGAGAAATGTTGTGGTCAACTGAAAGGAAAAACAGTGAGTACAAGACAGGCCCATAGCCAGGATTGTGTTATGGGGGAGGTGGGTCGTTGAAGTGTGACATTCGGGAGCGGGCCCTCCTCCGTGGAGAAAAAAACAGCTCTTTTAGGTCTCCAGATGTGAAATGGTGCAATGTTTGTGGTGTTTTTTGCCACTATTTTTTCAAGCTTGGGCCATGGGGGGGTTCAACTGCCATACCCCCCTCCCCTTGGCTAAGCTCCTGGTCATCCAAGACTACAGTAGTGCATTAAAACTGGTACAAGCACACAGGTTTAAACATCAAGCTCAGAAGTTTGATTTTTGTGTATGTTTTTGTCATAATGAAAATTCCCAAGGAGTCCAAATTCCAAGAAAAGTGGAGTTGCTACTGTCAGGCTCATGGCAAAAAGTCACAACTTTTTGATTGATTCAGGTAAAGTACCCAAGCTCTGGCTGCTTACGGGGCTGTGCCATGCCTGATGACAGGTTTGCATGTCAGGTTACCCTTTGATAATCCAAAGTGACTCTTGAAAAAGTGAGATAGATTTAGAATATCATAAATGGAAAGTCCCTAATTGTTTATTTACCCTTGTGTTTAGATTGGTATGGAACTGTTGGGATTAAATTGTATAACACCAATATAAGGGATTGAATGTAAACAAAAATGGTGATGAGACTGGAATCAGAAATATGACAGCTAATTTATCTAAATGTTGTCGGGGGCTTGTAGGTAATACTTTGTGACATATTGAGATAATAGTACTTGTAAAGGTTTTGTAATAATACCTAGCTGTATTGTCTTGCGACATTGCTTTTAGTGTTGTATTTGTTTTAGTAGCGTTGTAAAGTAGTATTTGAGTAATTCATGAAGTGATTTATCATATCATGATGTCTTGGTGCTGTATATTTACACAAAATTATTCTTCTAGAATAACTGCAGGTTACTTTATCTGATTGTCAAAATAGTGAATCGGTTGGTAAATCCTGTGTACCATTTCACAGTTCCCTACTTAAATGTCCTCTTTAAATGACACAAGCTTGACTGATTGAGGGGAGAGGTGGGGTGGTGGGGTTGTGGATGGCAGAAAAAAATTAGAACTGAAAATTGAGAAGTAAAACTACATAGCTGTGTTGGCTTAAATATGCAGATGTACAAAGTCAGCTGGATATGAGCTCCATTTGTGGGATATACCTGTATCCTTTGCATTCCAGTTTGAAGATGTTGCTTCACAAAGTGGGATGCAGTGCAGTAGTAAATATGTCCCCTGCTGTTTAAGTGTGAATCCATGGATCCATTGATATTTCATAAATGACCTTTCAATTCTTTACTCATTTTCTCATTCCTTCAGACAATGAAAGATGTCGTTGGAAATCCTGAAGATGAACGCCATGCAGAATTCTTCCACCAACCATGGATCCAGGAGTCGGTGCGGCGATACTTCTACGCCAAGGTACAACAGAGACGGGCAGAATTAGAACAGGCCTTGGGAAACACATAGAGAGACCGACAATCTGTGAGGATGGATCAAGCAGATAAGCTGATGAAAAGTTTTGATTTAAAGCAAGTAGATAGTAATTGATCATCTTTAAAGATGTAGTGATGTCATTTTGAATACATTTTTAGGAAGGTTTTTAGGTAAAATTTCACCCCAATGTATACCATCAAAAGGGCTTTGATGAGTTGGAAATTTTAGTAACCTACTTTTCATTCATGATTTGAAAAGGAAAAAAATATTGCAGCAATTTGGAAAAAAAAAAAAAAATTAGTAATATTAGGAATATCAGGTATGGGAAAACAAAATTGTGGACTTCAAGACAGGAGATGTTTATAAAAATAGGTACATTGTAACCTTGTGGAATACCAACAATTTTGTCATTGTGTGCCACAGTTTCAAGTTCAGAAAATTTGATCATATGTATGGATCCAAAATCCAAGAACAGTAGCATAGCCAGAAAATGTTTCCAAGGAACTCAGTTGGAAGGGGAGGGGGGGCATCAATTATGGAAGCAGCATATTTTCTACCTCATTTTCCAGTGGGGGTAATAGCAGGTAGGACACTTGTGGTAGGGGCTTGTCCCCTCCAGGCATTCCCTCCCCCTAGTCCCCACTGTGGCACTGTCTAAGATAATCATTGTTTTACTTCTTCAAAATTTGGACCATGCTGATGAAGACCAGCCACCCCTGGGATGTGAAAAGCAGAAAAATATTTATGATGATAAGCAAGCCCAAACTTGGAGAAGCATAATATGTAAGTTTCAAAAAAACTTAGTTTTTGTAACATTCTAGGGAGTTTCTTGTGCTTGCATATTTCTTACTTTTTTGCAAAAATGGACTTTGAATTTTAAATTTTGGGAAGAACTTGTTTCTAGTTTGGAATTTGCTTGGTCAAAAGTGGCAAAACATGGCATCACAAGTGTAAATGGTGATTCCATAACTGTCATAGACCATAAAGCTTGAGTACTCCAAGTATAAACCAAAAGTAATTAAAAAAGACAAAAACTAAATTGTAAATAATTTTGAATCATGGTAGGCAAGTGGAACATAAGACATAGCACTTAGAGTAATCTAAAATATATGACAGTTAGCAGTGACCATTTTCACAAATGGAAATGCCAATTTTTTTCAGAATAACAATTTGGTGACGAAGAGTTGTAGATTCTTATTGGGGGTGTGTGTGTGGGGGGGGGGGAGGGTTCATCCAAAACCTGCTGAATTCATGTTAAAATTATGAGAGAACCCATCAACCTAAAATTGAAGCAAATGAGGGCATATCCTTAAACAGTTTGTGCTTTGTCTTTTCTGTTACATGAAGGTAAATTTGCATGAACTGCAGGATAAAAATTACTATAAGTGCAAACTTGAGGCAATTATGTGATAGGTGATGTAGCATTTAAATAGGAGAATTGTTGTAAATAGTGTTCTTTGTTAATTTTTTTTGTAATTATGTTGTTTTGTTGGGTGGATAGAAGGGGGCGGGGGCTATGTTGTTCAAACATGCTGCTAGCTTTTATATTAAGACATAATTTCATTTCCCCATCACTTTTGTTTAAATATCAAACAATTCAGTTATTAGCAACATTTTCCCTCTTACGTTACCATATTTAGCTTGTGTTATAAATTAAATGTGGTTTACATGGTGAAGACGGGTTCATACTTACAATTTTCACGTGCTATAAAACTGTTAGAACCATGTATCACCTCCTTTGCTCTTATGGGCCAATCACAGACTTAAGAGTTACAGAGTTGAACAGTGTTCAACTTTCATGGCTTTATTTCACTATGCTAGTGTATGAACAATACATTTGCCATGCAAGACCAGAGGCTCAAAGGGCCTGTGCATGTTGCAAACTGTATCGCCTGTGTAATATAAATGGGTATCAAAAATGCAGTCATGGGGACTTTGTTTGAATTTCACAAGGGCAGTATATTCTGGAACATAAACTGGCCTAATTGAAAACTCATGCTTGAGACGTATAATGTTTCTCCTTGCCATTTTTTTTTTCTTTTTTTGACATTTTCAAAACAAAGTTAAGCTGCTAAACTGGTCAGAATGGGAACTTTTTAATTTTAACTGTCACCAGATGAGTACCTGGGTCCAATTTTAGCGACATCAATTGTTGCAACGATTGCCAAATCAGCACCTAGGAGTTATCTCAAAAAGTGATAGGGATGATTGTTGCTAGTAAGGACAGTGATGAGTTTGAATCTTTGCCATTAATGGAACAGTCTTGGCTGAAAGTTAGACTCATTGCAAGAAACGTAACTTTGTGATAAAACATTGATCACGAAAGTTTTACTAGACTGATGTAAAATGAATCACTTAACTGTAAAGGACTCAAGATAATGAGATGGACCTTGGTGCTAGTGGTTTAAATGTTAGTTAAGTATTCTTAACCCTTTACGGATGTATTTGTTTACAAGCATGTGACATAGTTGTGAGTTGCAAGGGGCTGTGAAGGAGCCAATGGAGTAGGAGGTAACCATCTGTAACAGTATGGCTGAATTTGATTGGCTGTGCTCCTTATGGTTATTTCTATAGCTTCCTCTTGTATGCCTAAAAGACCCCAGTGAGACAAATAATCGAAACATTGCAGAGTATTGTGTTTACTGACTAAAACCTTTAACTCCACTGTGTCACTCCTCATTTCATCAATCATATTTATGAATCATAATGTCCTCAGTATTTAAGTAACTTTCACTGTTTCCTTTTGTATTTTCTCTTTTAGTTTTTATTTTGTTTCCTTTTTAAGTTCTTTTCAAGTTTTCAATATTCATTTTTGATGTCAGTTGTGTTGAAACTGTGAAATAAGGTATGCATATTTCAGTGTCTTGTAACTATGCACACGTAAAAGCAAATAGATGCTGAATATCTGCACTGCTGTTTATTTACTTTTCATTGAATGTCTTCTTAATATTTGTAGACCAGTCATTGCAACATTTCTCTACCCTTACCCCCAATCAAAGCACTACCCCCCTCTACTCAAAGCAATAAACACACCAAATTCCTTGGTCTGTTGATTGAATATAGTGGTATATCTTATTGCTATGTAACCATTGAATGTCTACTTAATATTTTTACACCAGTCATGGCAGCATTTTTCTACCCCAACCCCCCTCCCCTCATTCGAAGCAATAAACACACACACCAAAGTCCTTGGTCAGTGAAATGAATATACTGGTATGTCATTTTGCTATGTGGCTATCAACAGGGGTGTTGCCAGGATTTGCCTGAAAGAAGAGCCTCCTCAATGGAGGGCCAACGACTCGAAGCCCTGGCAAAGGGTGATAGGTTGCCAATTAAGTTGTAGCTTCTGTTGAAGAAAATTTGTGGTTTTTATTAAAGAACATTAGAAAAAGGCTGAGTTTTCAGTTAATTGGAAACTTTGGGTTTATACTGAAGAATCTGCCCTTCTTTAGAGCAAAATCAAGTAAATCTGGGCAACTGATTGTTTTTTGGGGATGAAATATTTTGTTGCACTCATTAGGGCCCCTCACTAAACTGGAAATTTTCCTCTATGGGGACAGCTTTCCCCGAGGGAGCCATATAATCCATCCCCCACCTAGTTCCCCCTGGTTATCAAGTACTTAACTTCCATTGCAATGTGAAGGTAGCCACAGGGCCATTCCATGTGACATATCCTTAGATATTCCTTCACATAGACACAGTTTCTCTGCTGGCAGTTAATTGGATACCACAATCTCAACACCAAGTCACACTGCTGTATCCAATATCCAATGCATCATCCCATGTCATATTCAATCTCACGAAGGGAGGTAGAACCAATCCCTAAAAAGCGAACCAAATTTGCACTGGCTTTACTCATAATAAAATTTGTTCTGGTCTTTTCCAAGGTTCATACCCCTTTCATCAATGACATCAAACAATGTTGGGTGTTCTCAGTATGGTGGCCTACTACTATAAATACAACTATAAATATTAGCCAAAAAAGAGCAAAACAGATGCACCAATAACATATTACAAGATTTTATATTTATTTTAACACATTTCGCAAATTTATCACTATGATCATATCATACTGATACTTAAAGTGAAAGAACAAATAGGAACAGAATAATTTGCACCATGCCAACACCAAAATGCTTAACTGAAGAAATATTTGATCAAATATGTACAAAGACATCCAATACATTACAGTACATGCCATGTAAACTTTATCAGTATTGGGTAACTTGTAGGCAGATACTCATCACCTCCCTCCCCCCCCCCCCCATATCACTTTTACTTGGGGTAAGCAAAAGTCTCATTTGGTGACTGCACTTTGATACAAAATTCAAAGGATGCAGAGTAGATCATATTACACAGCATGCAAAGGGAGTGATCTGACACATTAGGGCCTTGTGTTCACCAGGACATTGCCTGAAGTAATGAACTAGGTTTGTGTCTGCCCATTAGGACAATTGAAATTGGAATGATGAGCATCTGTCTTTCAGGTTTGTTCTATGAGTGACACTAATGGTTTTAGTACAACAGTGAGGTTATCCATGTGTCCACACAGAAAAATGTAACATAATCTTTCTATGAGAAATCATAACAAAACTTCTAGTTTCTCTGTATCAATATCACAGCTACATGGAACAACAAACAAAAGATCAGAAGGCTTGGGTTACTTACACACAAGTCTACTTCCGAGTTACTACTCCTGGCCAGGAGTAGAGTAACGCCGCTTTCCTTAAAATCACGACTCCTGAGGAAGTTTTTCAATGCTGTCAAAAATATGCACAAAATTATATTTTGAAGTTTGTAGTTGTGTTATTTTACAGGTTTTAATAAAGTATTTAAACACAACTGACCATTAGACCTTTTCTATTCCATCACAAGTTTTCAGGCCTCTTTAATACTCTGACATTGGCAGTTCTGTAACTCAGACACTGGGAAACCAAAAGTATAGGCCTACTGGTTGACTGGTGTATAAATACTCCTGTGGAAGCTAGTAATCAACTGTCTGTAGCTACTAAGATGTACATTCCTGTGTCAGTTATGACACCATTGGAGGAATCGGAACTCAATTCAGATTTTACAGGAGAAAACTCCAGTGAGCTAACAGATATTTGGTGTCGAAATTAACAGGTATCAGACAGAACCAGTTAAAATCCAACACCAAATACCTATTAGCTAACTGGAATTTCACCAGGGCACCCTGTACCCAGCTCCAAATATATCGGAGTCACCCAAGCCTAGTGATCAGATAATTGGTACATTATCAAACTTTCCATAACCTTCTAGATTTTGTTCACAAAACCAAGGCCTTGTGAGGAACTACACATTTTCTACATGGCAACTATACAGCATTTGATGCTGAACAGGTTATCCAGATGATGCAACTATTCACATGCAAAAGTAAGGGTGATCTGATAACAAGCTTATAGTCCAGGTCATGATCCCTAAGTATTAACTTAAAGATGAAGCACTGACAAGGACTTTATTATCAATAAGCTGGTCATTAGACAACCCACACACTACCCCATGTGAAGACAGAAAATTTCCTCAAATTGTGTTTGAATTAATGGTATTAACTACACCCTGATACACTACTGATAACATTGCATACATCCCTTGTGATTACATGATTTTTTTGCAACATAGAAATTATATCAAACGAAGACTGTGATTAGAAAATTAGAAATTTTACATCTTTTGGTGCTAAAAATTTATTAAATGTACAGTTTTTAGGGCCTGTTCAAAACAATAAAGATATCTCTTTCCTAAGTCAACCAGAAAATCATTCTACAAACTTCATCAGTTATGACAAGCTAGTAACATTTCACTTTCCTCTATCAAAATTGAAAACATACAGATGGGTCCACTCTTGTCCAAATTGGGCTCAAGTTTTGCTATTGGCCAAAACATCTTTTAGGCCGACTGTTACCTCTTCATATAGAAGTTTAATTCATTGCTAGTAGGCCTTGATAAGTTCATATGTAAACATACAGCTTCTCAGAACTAGCTCATTACTTTCCTTGATTCTACAAGTCATAGCCTACAAAGATTTTGCAACTTTACATTTTAGTAATAAATGACTGTTAATACAAACACTTGGGAGAAGTTTCCCATTCAAGCAATAAGTAAAATGATACACAGACCCAGATATGATAGAATAGCTTTACAATCCATGTGGATTACAAAATTTCTTTACACCAACTGGTCATTATTACAGTGCTGTTATGAATAATGCATCATGTCGGTAGCCAATGGAATCTTATTTACAAACAACTGTTGATATGACTCTAGTAGAAACACTGAGAGGTCATAACTACAGTCTTTCATTAAGTCAAGTATTACACAGAAACATTCTGTTATCTAACAACAGTTGCATCTTCATCCCCATTTAATCTTCATCCCTATTTAATCTTCAACCATATTCAAGCAATGGAATGATCCACCCATACTGCCACAATTTGTGTTATGATACAAGGAAAAGAGAGAGAGAAAAAAAAGGAACACCAGAAGAGCTTAAAGAAATGTACAGTTCAGTACTAATACATGATCAGATTCATTGCAACATTGACAACCATATACATACAACCAACACCTGCATTCCAGAAGTACAGTATAGTCTGTAAGAGCAAATCTTATCAAAATTTACAGAAATTACATTAACATCTAAGAAATCTCCTACAAAAATCACTGAAAGTTTATATTAGCTAAAAGCAAATTTTTAAATGTCACATATTACTAATGGGGGAGGGTAGGTTGGGTCAGGAGTAAGAAAAAAGAAGAAAAAAAAAAAAAACTGACATTACAGAATAACTATTGGCAAACCACAGTACATAAATACCTCTTGCTTGATTGAAGTATTATGTACTGTGCTCTAACAACTTAAAGTAGCTCGCAGTTGTTGCGAGAGGTGTACAAAAGTTGTGTGCAATTGGAGGTTCAGAGGTTACCATTATGACACAACTGTCCTACAGAATGGACGTAAAAAAAACATGCAAAAAGATCATCCTGTAAAATAGTACAGTATGTCATATTTCAAATGTTAAATCAATCACAAAAGATACAAATTGAAAATTACAAACCTTTGCTCTATTTTGATAATTCTCCATTAAAGAACATATTTGAAAAAAAAAATGTACAAAATTAAGGAAACTGGATAAATTTTCAACTTTAAAATTAATTCGGTTTATCATGTATACAGGAGTAACTTTTCTAGGGTTGTAAAAAGTAGGCACTTTGAATTTGTGGTACAACCATACACAGTAATGGCAAGTTCAGTTCAATGGAGTTTTTCATAACAAACAACAAAGGGCTACCAGCTATTACTTATCTTACTTTCAAACCACAAAAACATTTCCACAAATGTACTACACATACCTATTCAACACAGATACTGATCTTCAAATACAACTTGAGCAATTATTTACAACTCTCTTCATTTCTTTACAAATTTTTGTAAATTCAACCCACTGGGTAGGCAACACTCCCACCCTAAAATTTGTTTACAACTGATAGCACCATCCAAATTTCACAAAAATAGTCTTATTACTCCTTTCCTCATCAATGCTTGCTTAAAAGGGAAAATACAGTCCTCAAAATTTATATTGGTGTGCGCCATCATCCTTATTCAGGAATGGCTCCTATCAATCATGTGATAATATTGTTACTTATTTGTTAAATTCGTGCAGAATTACTCCTTGGTACATTCAAGTTTTCATACAGAAACATAATGAAAGGTAATTGTGAGAGAAATAAGAGCAGATTTGCAAGATAACAGATTTCTGAAAATAAACTTTGCTGTTTGCTTTTAGCTGTGTCCATCAATTACAGTATATTAATTGATGAACCGACTATGCAGGCTTTAAGATTACTATAGAGCAGTGGCTCCCAACCTTTTAAGCTAAATCCCCCTTTTACCAAATGGGGATGGGCAAATGCCTCCCCCTTGTCTATAGCTTACTGTTGCTATGGATGAAATGACAATAATAAAACAAAACATGCTGAAATAAAAAGGTTGACCTCCACATACATCATTTTTATGTGTGGGTACAACCCAGGGTAGCAAAACAGCAGCACAGGACTTCAGAAACTGACACCAGTTTGAGATGACAACTCTTTAACACACAATTTACAAAAGCTGGAAGGCTTCATCATGGTCAGGAGTGGAGAAATGTCTTTGGTATTGAACAGATGCCAGAGGCCCCCCCCCCCCCCCGAAGCTGTTGGGTATGTACAATATTGTTGACACAAGAATGACACACTATCAGTCACAATTTGGCTATCTTCCAATTACCTAATAACCTTAAATACAAACTAAAAAGATTACAAAAATCAGCCTTAGCCCATTTTGTATTTCAATGACAAATAACAGGAGTTCCCTCTGATGCTGCAAGGGACTTGTCCTGTCACAGGAGGAAGAAGGATGGTAGAGGTGGCATGGGGTTTTGAAAGACTTGTGCCAATCAAGCTGTCCAACAGGTAGAAATAATGAGAAAGCAGAAAGTGTCACATCAAAAGATTGCATTTTTTGAAAACATTTGAAAGGTTTACTTCATGGTACATTGTCAAAGTTATCTATTTTGTTACAGTTACCAACAATTGTGACTTCTATCAGTACATCATGTTTATAGAATGCAAGGAAGAAAACTACATTCAAGATTAAAGTGGCAGGACGACTTTTAGGTAGGGCCCCTTTGGTTACACCTTTCACTGTCACTGGTGGGAATATGAGGGTCCTTGTAGGAAAAATTTAAATTAAATAGTGCTGTTACAGTAGATGTGATTTTGTGGCATCTGGGAAGGGAATATTAGACCTACTCAACTTGTTGACTCCATTCATATCCTTTTTGTGAGAACCAATTTGAGAATTCAGCTAGAGAAAAGCTTTTGGAATCTTGTAAACTCCGGGTTTAAACTGAGTATCCCATTTTTTTTTCAAAATGCCCCCCTACTTCCCCCTAGTGCTCACCACCCCCCTGATTTGTGCAAATGCCCCCAGTGGGTGATAATGCCCCAGGTTGGGAACTGCTGCTATAGAGTGTAGATATTCCTCAAAAAATTGTGGACATTTCTCAGGAAAAGTTAAAAACTTGCTTCTGAGAAATGCACCTTATTTCCACCTTTG
>WURT03671778.1:0-17335 GCA_009936505.3 Holothuria glaberrima | reverse complement strand
GACGGGACAGCAGAGAGAAGGTTATACAGTTCACCTTTAGCGATCTCGATTGCTTGGACAGTTTGTTTCCATAATAACAAGGGTTGGTCTGTAATTAATCGAGTTCGAAGACAGCCGGTAACAGAAACTGCAGCATATCGTTGAAACAGTATTGGTTGGAGTATGTGAGTTTGCAAAAAGCAGTCATACGACGATTTTTCGTATCTATCAGGCATATATTTCCACAGGAGTGTAAGTGTATTAGACGGTTTAGCCAGAGTAAGCAAAAGACGGTGAAAGAAATGTTTTGGCCATAGTTTACTTTCGTTTGACAAAAATCAGACTGGCAAAAACCACCTTGGGCGCCATGTTACGTGGGTTCTAGGCCGGCATTAGAGTTAACGCAAAAGAGATACTCCAGGCAGAAAATATAAGTTGAGATGAAAGGTTTATTCTTCACAAGCAGCTTCAGAGTAAAGGTCTCTGAACTGCGCAAAGTCTGGATAACGAATCCTTTTTTGAAAACAACAAGTACATAGTTTATAAAGGTAAAGAGAAGAAAGGGGGCTACGAACTGTATGTGACTCAACTGCTTAGGTGGAAATATGGGACAAAGGAGAATCACTGAGGAGGGCTATGACTAATTAACGTGGCAGAGGACGGGTTTGCTCTGTGGTTGAGCACGAGGGTTTCCTAGAATTAAAACAAAGAGAGAAGATGATCGGGGAGGTTAACAAACTTGGATTCAGGATAGGAAGTATTTGTCTTTCAAGACAAACAGCAGGGAGAACTTAAAGCGATACTATGAGGGATAACTTCATACTACATAACATTAGTTAATATTTTGGTGTATGCTCATGGTCAAGTTTCATTACATTCATCAAGGAACCACTGTGCCCATTGGGCTCTTGTACATTTAACTTGGCTAACCCGAGACTGAAACACCTACACAGTAGCCTACTGTGTACCTAGTACAGTATCTTGAACGGAAATTTTAAAGGACTCTCAGGGATCATAGCTCAGATTTTGGAGAACGTTCTCAGGGGTTAAGAAGTAAAAAAATTGCTTATTATCATCGATTTTCAAAGATAAATAAATTTTGTTAACTTGACTACCACTTGAAACAGTCTTCTGGAGGCTTCTGAAACCCTAAAACCCAGAAGCTTCCAGGGCTTCCCCTGGACCCCCACGGGGGCTTTGCCCCTGGAACCCACCAGGGGCCCTGTGACGAGCCCTGGGACCCACCTGTTGAGGGCTCGCGATTCGCATGCGCTGTGCATTTTACGCGTGCAAAGTTCCATGCCACTAAAATTTCTAGTGAGTCAAATTCTCTCAGATTCAGTATATTGGCCCAATAGATAATTTCTTTTAGAAAACACTGATTGGTACCCTTTTGACTTGAGAATTAATATCAGTGATATTGTGAAAATGTTTTAAAAAATACTATGCCTTGCATTTTAATGGAAACAGTTGCAAAAAAAAAAAAAAATTGATGAGCATTAATACTTAGTCACCTGCTCAGCTGCAGAATTTCAGGATTACAAGTCTTCATCAGTATTCATTGTTACTATCCAATCATTTAATTGTAATTGACATGTGTTGTTACCATGTTAACTTCATTACTGCAGAATCTTTGCTCTACCTATTGGCCTAACAAAGTTCACACGGGTGAAGTTTATGGTGATATAACTGTTATTTTGATGGAATCTACCAGCTACACATCACACACAATCAGGAAACTGAATCTTCTCAAAGTAAGTGACTGTGTTAGAAGAATACAGTAGCTAGGTGAAAGTCTGACCATGTGCTTATACTTTAGGGTATGATTCTGTCATATTGATGCAAAAGTAGCCAAAAGAAAATGACCATTGATGAAAACTAGAACAGGTGTCATATGGGTTGAGCATGGCATTTTTTGTGCTTCTCATGCAGTAAATATCACAAGTATTACGAATCTGCTCCAAAAGTATGCCTTGCTTCAAATTGATCATTTGCTTGACATATTTCTTGTCCAAGGGTAATCACAAAGCTGAAGTACACACAGCCACTCAAGTCCAGGTTCATTCCTGGCCATATGGAGGTATTCCCAAAGAACCAACATCATTAATATCTATCATCAAGAAGGTGAAATCTTTACAGACAGATGGAAGCTCATCCCCCATGTTAGTTCACTGCAGGTATGTGTTGGAATAAACTCTTCTGCATTTGTCCTGTCAATGAGGGGCTTACACTTGACTGTCCCAGTCAAAAATTACAAATGTATCATTTACTCGATCTTACAATCTTGTTTATGACCACAGAGGAAAATATAGCTGTTTGATCAGGTAAGAGAAATGTTGTAAAACTTCATTTTCAGTAACATCATGCAGCTGCTAATGGTTGATACCCCTTTGCTTATGATAACAATAAACTCTTATTACATTTTCAGGAATGGAGTTGGAGCCACTGGTACCTTTATTGCTGTGTATGTTCTGATGGATACAATTAAGAAGAACAAAGATGTCAACATATTTGACTTTGTGAAAAAAATGAGGGATGACAGAGTTGATATGGTTCAAACAAGAGTAAGTTGTAGAGTTGTTGTTAATGATATAATAAAGAACTAGAATGCTCATAGAGTAGCACTGTTATTGACTGGCAAGTGAATTTTTAACCTTTAGCAAGAGTCAGTATATTATAGATTCATTGTGGAATATATGCAGTTTCTTTTTATTTTTTAAAATCACTAAAGTGGTGCTTAAATTGATTTCCAGATCCAGTACTTGTTTATCTTTGAGTTCCTGTTAGCTGTCTTACAGTCCACAGACTCACAGATATCATGTGATCAACTCAAGAAACTTGGTCATGCTGCAATCAGACTAAAGTCTAATAAAGAATACAAGGTAAGGTTAGGAAATTAACAGACACATACTCTTGAAACAAAGGTAAAATATGAGGAGGAAGAAATCAACCTTTCCTAGTATGTCTAATTATTTGCAGATCCGAAGATGCGTAAATTCTATGGACATTTTGCTGTCAGACTTACATAAAAAGTTTAATCCATTTGGTCCATCAAAGCCCCTCAAGGAACATGTGACTTTAATATGCATCTTGTAATCCTCTTGCTGAAGTTGGAATGTCGTCAGATGGCAGCTGAACAGTCAGGTTTTGATGTATGTTTTTGCCAACACTGATTTGACATCAAACTGTTTTGCAAATGGAAATGCAGTAGATTTGGCTGCAAGGTAGAAGCTGACCCTAAATCGCAGTTTATCTGAGGGAATCAGTGTTGTATTTTGATATCAAACTGTAACATGTAGTTATATTGTGTTGTTGTGTGAAACCGAAGAAATTCAGTATGAATTGACTTCTAACAGGTTCTTCAGGAATCAGTGAAAGCAGAAAATTTTGAAAATTATGATGGGAACTCTCCAGAAAACCAGCACAAGAATAGTTTCAAGAACATAATTCCAGGTGTGTTTTAGTCCTTCTTAGTGTCAAAGAAAGTCTGTGTCAGTGAAAATTTTCCTTGAAGTGGTGGCCTAATATAGGACTTACAAAATAAATATCTGAAGCATGTTTTGCATGGGAAGAATGAAGCAGTCAGATTTAGAGGAGTTTGGTCGGTTTGTTACGAGGAGTGTTGTCATTCTTTTGATCTCATGGCAGCAGATTGGCAATGAATACCCAATGGTGAATTCCCAATATGTAGAGTAAGCTAAAACATAAGTTCCTTAGTGTGTTTATGTGCACTCTTTAATCGTTTAAAATGATTGTAAAACATAGCTTGAAAGATTAAATGGACTAGCCACCTGGAGTTCTGAAGTCCTGCATCCATGTAAATATTGAGTTCCCTTCTTTTTGAAAATTATTTCAGTGAAATTATGTCCCTGGGATATGTGATAGAAATAAAATGTGCTAGATTTTCTTGACAAATTAATATTCATTCACTTTGTTGCCTTTTATATTCCCATTGACTATGCATGCTATTACCACTTAATTTCACAATAACCAGTCATATTTTCTTCTTGAGTTTTCAAAAGCTTTTATTGTTTTTTTTTTTAAATTGGACAAAATAAAGGATTTGATGCTTTTTAGAACTAACAAACTTTCGAGTAATTTTAGCACTTATGGCATTACTCAATTTGTCACAGAAATTCCAAAATGCAGACACATATCTTATCCTTATGCAAAAAGTACATGTTTCATTTTCTTTATTTTGTAGTGGACAAGTTCAGACCAGTATTGAAATCTAAAGGAAACCTTTTTGGTTCTAACAGTTACATCAATGCCATACATTTGAAAGTAAGTCTACATTCGTTACGTGGAGATCTAGAAAACTGTCTGTCAAGCCCAAACATGTCCATCAGCTCAAGATTGTTTGAACTGTGCAGCTTTTCTGGCTATATGGATGTTTTTGACATATTTATGTCAATCCTTACATTGGAAAATGATAAGTGAAATACGAAGAAAACTTTGTAGGATTAAATAAATGGGTGTATGTGGTGTAATATAGTTTGAAGTATTACAACAACATTGTAGTACATGTTCCCTCCACCAGTAAATAAGAGCGATCAGCATAACTGGGTGACACCACCCTTGTCAGATGGTCATGTCATCATGTACAACCTCCATCCATAATGAAGTCCAGCCACATAACTGTTTGTTCTTACAGAGAATTTAACCCGTGTATGGTAATTACATAACTTATTAATAAATAATGCATATGTCACCATTTGTTATGCATTCATTATTCAGGATTTTGGGGGAAGAGAGTTCATCATGACACAAACACCATTATCATGTACAGTAGAAGATTTCTGGAGGCTGGTGTACGACTATGAGTGTACAACAATTGTTATGCTGAATACTATTGAATGTTCAGATGAGGTAAGTTGGGTTACCTCATAAATACAGAAAGGTGCATAGCTTCTGGCTCAGCTGAAGGTTAAATATACCCTTACAAAAAAAAGGGTGGCAGTTAGTTTCAAATCCTCAGATTTTTGCATGTTTTGCCATGGGAAATCACAGGTTTTTGAGTAAAAACTTGTGTTTTCCCTTGACATTGACACAGGTTGGCCAGTTGCCACACTTTGTCACAGGTTTGACGCAGGTTTGCCACAGGTTTTACATGCAAAATGTGTGGCAATTAAAACCAATGTACACAAAGAATTCTGAGACAAAACCTGTGGCTTGAAATTAAGAGGCAGGAAAGGTATGTGAACCTGTGTCAAACCTGTGTCGAACCTGTGTCGAGAAGGTTAGTTCCAAAAACTCATTTTTGCCACCCAGGAACACGTGTGATCTCTTTTGTTTTTCACGTGTGATCACGCGTGGTTACGGACACACGTTGGCACACCTTTTTTAACAAGGTTATTGCAAGTATATACATTGGAAGGTGTATGTAAATAAACTACAATCTTGGACAAAACTGTTGGAACACCTCTCCCACCATTGAATCATGTACAGTATGACGTGATGCACGATTTACGAAACCCCCGTTACCAGTTCAATGTTGTGCATGATTTACAAAACCCCCGTCCCTCAGTTCAATGTTGTATCCATCCTGAACTGGCATTATTATCCCCAACATTGTACAGGGGAGCCGGGGTGCAGGGGTGTTCCAACGAGTTTTGTCCAAATTGTCTGAGTTTAAGCCACAAATTGGAACCAAAGCTGGGATATTTCATGAATGTGCACGAGGTGAAAACAACTGGGGGCCTGATAACTGTCTATGATGTCATTTTCAAATGATGAGATCACTATGCATAGCAAGTGGACATTAATTTTGGGGGCGCTGTTGCAGAATTTTGCAAATCACGGCAAAGGGAGGTCCTTTACGGAAGCCAGGCGTTCACGGCGTCTAACAAAAGCAACAGTTTGCATAAAGATTAGAGGCCATCGATGCTCTCAAAGGCAAATTAGTCAAATGAATATTGGAGATTTCCTTCAATGAGAAGATAATCACATGCAAATGCTATGAGGAAGTGAACGTTGCCAACTTTTCTGACTTTGGGCGTCGAAAATGCAAGCAATGTTTTCCAAGCAAATAAAAAGTAGGGACTCTTATTCAGTAACGAAGGAGACCCCAGTCAAAATTTGAAGCCTGCCTGCCACTTTACGGTTCATTTTAATGGCCTGACATTTCCCATTAAGCCATACATTTTCCTTACAGTACTCTAACACAACACGAAAAAAAAAAAAAAAAAAACATTAGTAGGATTTCTAAAATGAAATAGCGCCACGGTAAACAGTACTGAATGAAAGTTCCTGGTGTCAGGGGGATTAGCTCCAAATTTTAGGGCGATTGTGCACTTTCCCTTAAAAGCATGAAACTTGACACATGGCTAGAATATCACAATATAAACATTTTTAGTCCAGGGGCCACCGGGAATTGCATCCGGTATGGCGGCCATCTTGGATTTCAAAATGGCCGCCCTTGTAATCTGTTTTGTTGAATATCACGTTCCTAAAAGTATTTTTGAGGCCTCGACTCTTAAAATTTGGTCATGTTTTATGACAAAAATTCCAAAATGAATTATTGAGGCTGTTTTGGTGAGATTCAGGTTAAACAAGATGGCGGGAAAACAAAATGGCCTCCAAACTAAATTAAACAATTCCAAAAATAGTGCAAAAACATTGCAAAATTCCACAATCCTAAATCGAAATGGTGCTAATTAATGTTTCAAAATTAAGGTTGAAGTTTACTATCCTTGGCACAAGAGTCCTAACCAGCCAATATGGTGGAAAAGCACCGAAGAAGTAAAAGTGATACAGTAAAAATTCCCCACAAAAATAAAATAATTAAAAAAAATACAAAAAAAATCTTAAAAAATAATCCTTAAAAATATATTTCGATTGAAACCCCAAATATCTTTATAGCAGATTCTACACATAATTCAAAGCATGATTTTAAATACTTTATGCAAGACCTCATACTAACCAAGATGGCAGATTCAAGAAAATGACCGCCAATAGAACGACCACGATGTTTTAAAATAATATGGGAAATTATCATTTAAAATAATTTTGACATAGTTGCCCTTAATATCTGGCCGGATTTTAAGAAAAATAATTTAAAATTATTTTTCAAGATATTTCTTTTGGAATGCAGGTAAACCAAGATGGCGGAAAAGCAAAATGGACGCCAATGCACTAATTATGTTAATATATCATTATAATAGAAAAATAATCATTAAAAATATTTTTCACAAAGGTAAACCTATCTTGTGTCCATTTTTTTTTTCTAAATATTCAAAATTTATTTTCGTGGACATTTAATTAATAAGGATTCGGGCCAACCAAGATGACAGATATAGCAAAATGGCCGCTGATGTTAAAATTTCAATATATTATAATAATATGGAAGATAATCCTTAAAAATATATTTGTGACAGTTGCTCTTTATATTTGCCCATTTTTTGTGCCAGATTTTTCAGGTATATTTTAAAAACTTTTTGTTAGAATTAAGATCAATCAAGATGGTGACAAAAGCAAAATGGTTGCCAGTGAAGTAATAACAATATTTTATAATAATAAGGGAAATAATCCTTAAAAATATTTGTAACACTTTAAAACTTAAAGTTGTCCATAATCTTTTAAAAACATTCAGAACGTATTTTTGTGGTTACGTTATTTAGGTTACAGTTAACCAAGATGTCGGAATTTCCAAAATGGCTGCCCATGTAATAATCAAAAAAAAATTGAAATAATAGGAAAAATAATTATGAAAAATATGTTTATCACATAGCCTCTAAAATACGGACATGAATCACGCCAAATAATAAAAAAAATATTTTTAGAACATCTTTTTTGGAATTCAGATAAACCAAGATGGTGAAAAATAGCAAAATGGCCGCTAATGGTATGGTAATTGATAATGATATTGGGTCGCCATTTTGCTATTTCCGCCATCTTGGTTGACCTGGATCATGCAAAAATGTCCAGAAAAATACTTTCTGAATATTTATTACAGAATATGGATAGATTTCAGATTTATATGTGTTGAAAATATTTTTAATGATTTTTATCTATTACTGTGCTACATTCTTATTATACCATTTGCAGCCATTTTGCTTTTTCCTCCATCGGTTGACCTGAATTCCAACAAGAAATGCTTTATAAATATACTTGAAATATTTGGCACAAAATATGGCCAAATATAAAGAGCAACTGTCACAAATATATTTTTAAGAATTATTTTCCCTATTATTATAACATATTGAAATTTTAACATCAGCCGCCATTTTGCTATATCTGCCATCTTGGTTGACCCAAATGGTTAACAAAATGTCCAGGAAAATACACTTTGAATATTTAGAAAAGAAAATGGACACACTTTAGGTTTATCTTTGTCAAAAGTATTTTTAATAATTATTTTTCTTATTTTTATGATATATTGACATAATTATTGCATTGGAGGCCATTTTGCTTTTTCTGCCATCTTGGTTGACTGAATTCCAAAAGAAATATCTTGAAAAATAATTTTGGATTATTTGTCATAAAATATTGCCAGATATTTAAGGCAACTATGTCAAAAGTATTTTAATGATTATTTCCCATATTATTTTAAAACATCATGATCGGTCTATTGGCGGCCATTTTCTTGTTCCTGCCATCTTGGTTAGTACGAGGTCCTGCAGAAGATATTTAAAATCATGCTTTGAATGATATGTACAATCTTCTGTAAAGGTATTTGGGATTTTCAATCGAAATATATTTTTAAGGATTACTTTTTAGGATTTTATTTTTGTATTTTTTTCTAATTATATTCTTATTTTTGTGGGGAATTTTTATTGTATCATTTTTCCTTCTTCGGTGCGTTTCCGCCACATTGGCTGGCAAGTACTCTTGTGCCAAGGATTGTAAACTTCAACCTTAATTTTGAAACATTAATTCACATCATTTTGATTTAGGATTGTGGAATTTTGCAATGTTTTTGTATAATTTTTGGAAATGTTTTATTTAGTTTGGCGGCCATTTTGTTTTTCCGCCATCTTGTTTAACTTGAATCTCACCAAAACCGCCTGAGCTCAATAATTCATTGTGGAATTTTTGTCATAAAATATGACCAAATTTTAAGAGTTGATGCCTCCAAAATATTTTTAGGAACGTGATATTCAGCAAAGCAGATCTACAAGGGTGGCCATTTTGAAATCCAAGATGGCCGCCATACAATGGGTGCAATTCTCGGTGGCCCCTGGACTAAAAATGTTAATATTGTGATACTCCAGCCATGTGCCAAGTTTCATGCTTTAAGGGAAAGTGCACAATTGAGGAGCTAAGCCGCCTGACTATGGATAATTGACCCTTTTGTTAACAACTACTGTTTATCGTCGAAAATTGATTTTTTCTAATTTTTGATGGATTTAAAAATTGATGTATGTAGCTTTTAGGGGACAAAAACACTTCATGTGCACTTCTCCAGCAGTTAGTTGACTCATTCTCCTCTCATAGTAAACTGTAAAATAATTGTGCTTACTTATAAAAGTTGAGTGACTACTGTTAATCGTTGATTAATGTTTATTTTCTTTATTATGTTTTTCAATCTGCCAAAATGATTTCGTCCATACAGAATAACTATCATTACGTTCCAAAATATGAACCGGAGTTCTTAGTCCATCGCTCTAATTTCTCCGAAAACCTCTGAAAATGTGCTGCTAATCCAGTTCAATGTTGTGTCCCTGCTGAATTGACATGATGGTCTCCAACATTGTACGGGGGAGTGGGGGTGCAGGGGTGTTCCAAAGAATTTTTTCCAAGATTGTCTGAGTTACCTTAAGTGATGCCTAAGGAGTTTAAAATGCTTAAGGACAGACTGCATTTTTTGAGTACATATTTTTATGTAGTTGCACCCTTTGTTCCCTTTTTGTGTAGCAAGTTTCTTTTTGTTATTTGCATGGATATCATCCTCATATTTCATAGATTTTATATAGGTATGGCAAACTTTAGCGCTAAATATTTCATCTGGGTTGCTTCTTTTACAATGCAGACTGCCATTCAGTACTGGCCTAGTGGTGGTGCTCAGTATGGTCTCATGAAAGTGGAATGCACGAATACAGCAAACAGGGATACATGTATCCAGAACCAGTTTCAAGTGGCCCATAAAAAGGCTGGAGAGGTAAAATCACTAAATACTTAAAAGAATTAAAAATTTTCAGTGTAAATATCTTCTTGATTGCAACTGATTCTTATTATAATTCAGACCAGCAATCCTTAGCGATTATTAATACCAGGGAAAGAGCAACAAACAAAAGGAAAAAAAAACTATCCCCATGGTCAGAATGACTAGCTGAATGAAGCTAAACTTCCAGCTTCTTTTATAAGGTCCTGCCTATGTGAATCTCGCAGAATAGTGCAGTAGTCTACCCTATCAAGGAAATGCCCTTGCCCATTCTTTCACATGTTTACCGCCTCTGGCTAGAAATGTTGTTAAAAGCTGGGTTTCTTGGGACAAGCATATGGCTTTATACCAATGCTTATGAAAATAATTGCATAGAAGCAAAATGCCTCTAAAAGCTGCATCTTTTGAAATGTTAGCTGTGGACCTTATTTTGTATTGTTTGCAATGTACACTTGAATGCGGTAATTCAACCAGTGTTATGCCAGATGTTGTTTAACCATTCCACAAGAATGAAAGGCACATAGATACTCTGCTGATAGTAAGATTTTGATAAAAATTTGACTCACAATACTCAGATTTTTAGACAATTTTCCGTCTGAAATCATTCTACCAACATGAGCTCTCAAACAAAGCCAATAAACCATTACTGTATTCTGTTTACCCACAGGGGTGTGCATCCCTTAAATTTAAATTTAAAAATGCAATTATATTTTGGCTCTAACTGTACCAATTATTTATTTGCAAAAGGCAAATTGTTAGTGCAGGGCATCAGGGTAGAGCAGACATATTATGTATCTCATGACTTAGCACCAGGACGAACACAGGGGTGTCAGTGTTCTAATAACAGCTTGAAATACAAAACAGAAGGTGACATACTAAAACGTTTTCTTTTCTCTAGCATTGTTACATTTTGAAATGTTAAGTTGTAGCTTCATTGAATTTACAATGTTTGAGAACTGAAGATGTTTGCATTGCTAGCTGGTTCAGACAGAGGTAAAAATCAACAAAAGTACTGTAATACCATAGTATACAGGACATACATTTTTACAGTCCTATATTTGCCTGCATGAAACACATTACAAAAATCAAAACAGCCCTGTGCAATATTGTGTTGCCAAATGGAAAGCAACCTTTTGCTACATTTTACTACTCAGTGCTCAGACATTCACTGAGTTTAAGCAAGTGACACTCACCATATTTCATATTGTGGTCATCAGATTTAATACCTGGTACACATGACAGTGATATATATGCTGATTGTAAAGTACTTCATTACATATATACAAATTATATCCACTTGAATCGAGGAAGAACTTTCCCAAAGTTTTTTGAGGTTGTTTTTTAATGATGCTGTATATCCCATGCGAGCCCATTGGCATTGTATTAGTACACTGGAATAGGAGACTTAAATGGTACAAAACCTGTCTGGTGGGTGGGTTGTATTTTAACTTTGTACCTTGCTTCTGTTGTTTTTGTTGTGTACTTGTGTGTATTAAAATGATGTGAATATACCAAATTGTCTTAACCATTCATGACATGCTAAAATAACAATCTTTTGATTGGTCGGTTTAACTAATGCCATTACAGATTGTGTTTGCATAATACTGGCTAATGTGGAACAGTTGTGATGTTTAAAGTTGACACACTAGCTAAGATTAGGTCTCTTGTATTTGTAACATAATCATACAACATCAAATTGCAATACTACATTAAAGACTTTGTTTCTTAAGTTAGATCATTAGTAACACCCTCACTAAACATTTGTAACCAACTTCTTCATTTAAACAGTTGTCAATGTTTTATTGTGAAAGGTACTGAAAAAGCATACGAATGGATGTAAATATGTGCTTTGCTGTGCAGGATATTGAGAGCTTGCTTTTGCAGAAAAATGTTTTTTGCTCTTTTCAGAAGTCAGTGTCTGTGGATCATTTTGCCTTCTGTGGATGGTCTGAGAATCAGCCGGATGTTTCAAAACTATGGCAATTCATTAGAATTACTGGAAACAAAAGCACTGGACCAGTGCTTGTCCACTGCATGTAAGTTATACCTTTAGTATAACTTCTATGTGAATTGACAAAGAGATAAATAAAACTAGTACCTATCCTTAGAAATGAGGTAGAATTGATATAGAAGTGACTTGTATAACACTTCAACAGAATTTGGTTATGAACATGTAATGTCTGGATAGCTATTATTTTGACAGTGAACTTTAGAGAATTAACCATAGAAAGTGATAACCGTCTTTCCTAAAGTGGGGTAATTTGATCCTTAAACATTTAGATAATGTTGCAAGTAGCAAGCAAACAGAAGTCTTTATATACTGCTGTTAACCCAAAGGAATGATAAAAGGATAAGTTAAGTTTCTTTGTGGGATATTTGCTCTCTTTAGTAAATATTCTTTATGTCATTTCCTAGAATCAAAGTTGATATATATTTACTGAGTGTTTTTAATTCATTTTCCAGAAATGGAGTCGGACTGAGTGCTGTCTATGTCATTGTTAAGACAGAAAGTGAAAGACTGCAACAAGAGGGTTCTGCTGATGTATTTCAGTGTCTAACAAAACTGAGGAAGATATGCCCTTATGCAATACAGACACAGGTTGGAAGTTAGGAATAATATCTTACCTTCACTCATTTTAATGCAGAATGTACTTACTCCTGTATGTATGTCATCACCTTTGATTTAATGGCTCTGTCATTAAAGGGAAAAAGCATTCGACCCAGTCAGAATAAGTATACCCTGTCATCCTAATTCAAAAATAGGATTCTTTAATCATGTGACTATATTTGATACTGGATTGTTAAATTCATGAAGACTAGTTTCCTTGCCTTACCTTTTGTTTGTAATAGTTATGTTCAAAGACATCTTCAGTGGTACTTTTAAGGTTAATAGAGGAGATTTCCAAGAGTTGGCTGGTTTTTCAAAGCAATTGTGGGGCAACTGCCTATATATGTTACGCTTTGTAATGGTATGTGCACATGAGTTGAAATGTGATGATTAATGTCTTGTATTAATCTCAGTTAGGAATAGTTGCACATCAAAAAGTGTTTTTCTTTTCTTTGCAGGAAGAGTACACTCTCTGCTATCAACTTCTCAAGGATCATCTAGACAACCCTGAAGAGTATGCTGTGGTGTATTAAGTCAATTTGATGGTTTAATTGGAACTATTATGTATTTAGGTAATCACATTGTCATTACAGTAATGTGCAGTTTAAAGGAATATTGTTGATTAATTGGACAAACTTTATACGTCATACTGTCATCTATGTGTTTATCTCAAATGTTGAATTTTTGGGGTCAATTTGTATTACAGAGGAAATTATGGCAAAGGTATTACTCTTAATCAGTGAATAGAAAAATGTATCTTTATATTGAAACTTTTTTATTGGTTATAATCATTATCAAACAACTAAGTAGCTGCATAGGATTGGGGTTTGTATGGAAAAAAATGGAAATTTTGGGTTTATATCGATGAAGATTTTAAACATCTGGCCTAATCATTATTAAGAAAAATTTTTAGATCTTCAGCACAAGTCTGCATTCCTTGAGAGCAATTAAACCATGGGGTTATATGTCACCTACAGAGTTACATGCTTTATGGTACTGACTGTGTTTCCACTGCAAGAAAAGGGGTACCATTGTCCTGCTGTCCCCCCATAGTGCCACCCCTGGCCCCTTGTTCATGACTTCACCAGTTGAGATAATTTGAACAACAACATGCATTCACTATTTGACTGCCAGGACTCTTTGAGCAGAGGAGATTTAGTTGTCAGTATGTGCCTGTTCACAATCAGCAGCCGAAAGTGTGTGAATTTATCCTTTGGGTCAAGTTAATCAAGTACAATGCTTGTGAATCAAACAAGAATTACTTTAGGCAGCAAGGTCACCTGTTTAACTTGTCTGCCAAAAGTGCGCAGTTTGTCTGATGCGCATCGGACTTGGATCAGCTGGGTAACCAGATGGCTTAAACCACTTTGCCACCCAAGAAGCCACTTCAGGCAGGTTTTTACTGTAAAAGAAATGCTTCCAATGTACTATCAATCTGACAGACACTCTCTTGATGAAGATGTTGCATATTCAACACTTTCCACCACCATCACTGCCACCACCACTGCCTTCCATTAGTACTAATAAACACATTAATTATCATTTTATTCAGCATATTAATTGACATTGAACATGTTTGCAGGAACAAGTATTTTTTTCTCTTTCCTTAAGTATATGAGTTGTAAGAAACCACATAAAAGAAGCTATAAACTACACATTTGTGTTAGAATTAAAGGTAACAGCAGCATAAGTGGACTTACTTCTCAAGTTACAAGCATGATTTTTTTAATCAAATTGGTAACTGTGTCCAGTTTAGTTCTTAGAATGTGTTTTTATAAATTAAACATGTATTGTATTATGTATTACACTCTCTTTAATTTGTATATCTAGTAGAAATGCAGCCAGTATATGGTACAAACTAACCAGTAGTGTACTGATTGGTTTATTTCATTTTTGGATTTTCCTGAACATTGGTGTGAAAGCTAAATTTTAAGACGTGGCTTGTGACAATTTTAACCTTTTAGACACAACAAGGATACAATTGTATGAAAGTTTGGTAATGATGTAGTGTATTAAGTTGTGTGCAAACTAAGGCTTTACTTTCGGCTTTCCCTCTCCTAGTCAAATTTCATCTACTTTTATGTTCTATGCAATATCAGTTACCACAGTATTTACATTATTATTTAACTGTATCCCTGACTGTGACACTAGCCTAACCCCATCCTTAACCTCCTTACCCTAACCTCTTAGGTGTCAGAACATAGAGACGTTAGAACATATAGCCATCATGATCACAGTTAGTGTCGGCGCTATTCAATATCGGTATCGGCCAATATCTCTCACTTTTGTCCTGTATCTGTGTTGTTAAAAACACTCCAAAAATTATTCACAAATGGGAGAATCTTCTACACTGTTGATTTAAATGTTGTAGCTGATATTTTTTAGACCTGTGTATTGCTGTTGTTGTGATTTCATGGAGGGTTTTAAAGAGAGAGGCCAAAAAAGTCAACTCATAAGTATGACATTTTCAGGGGTAACTGTGGAGATGCATCCCTGCCTGGGGACTTTATACTTTTATTTCATAGGCCTACAAAATTGTAAGTTGCAAAGTGTGTTTGAGTTATTTAATCATGGAATTAATTTTTTGTCAGTTACAACAGGATATCATTGCCATTTTCGTTTATGGAAGTTTTATTGAAACATTTCAAGGGTGAATGAAAGTGAATAAATAACGAAGATAACACGAATCGTGATCTTCATGATCTTTTATCTTTTCTATTTATTTCCAAACTCCATCATATCAGTATGTTTTGTGAGGTAACATCCAGGCCCATAGCCAGACAAGGTGCTGAAGGGGGCAAGAGAGCTTCTAGGGACAAAAAAAAAAATTCTGAGGGGATAAGATATACTAAATACATATTGACAATACAGATTTTAGTTGGATATTCAAGTGGGTCAGCAAGTTTGCTGAGGGGTGCCACACAACCCCCTCCCCGTGACTGGACAACACCCACCTGGAAAATTCCCACCAGGACAATTGCCAACCCGGACAATTTCCACCTAGTCAGTGTCACCCTCACGATTCCCCATCCTGAATGGCTCCCAAACATATCAATTGCCCCGATCAATGCCCAGGACAATTCAGACCATAAAATTACAAAAGACTGTACGACATAAGTCTAGCAGATATAGTTTTAACTGCTTTCAGATTTTTTTGATTCACACCTTAATGTTATATCTGAAATCGGGCAAAATTATAGAACATTGTGATAGAAACTGAAAAAGGCGACCAAATATACCTTGGAGGCCCTTTAACTCGTAAGCGATTGAGTTGAGATACTCTTTTAAATGTTGAGTTGCTTTGTCAAATTCAGGCCCTCACACAGGGGACGGAGGAGGGGGTTGGGTTCTAGTGTTTCAGATAAACCCTCCCCCTTTGAAAAAGAACCTTTTGAAATCGAACCACGTTTCGAACTATACGCATGTGGCCCCTAGCAATTCAGATAATATCTGCAAATTTAACCTAGGCTTATTTCATATGGACATATCTATTCTTGCTTTATCATAGTATGTATAATTACGCCATACTCGATACCAAAATTGCTCGCTTTATGCGCGAAATTATTGACCTGAGTTCCTTCGGTGTAGAAAGTTACGTTATACTTTTGAACAGTTGCTCTTTCTTGTACACCTAGGCTTACTAACGTGGTAGCCTGCAGGATCATTAGGGGGATGCCTCGAGTCCTGAATTTTCTCACCAAATGAAAATGGTCTACTGGAAAAGGGGTGAAAAAATCGTTATACCGTGACTGTTATTAGAAAGTCCTCAAAACCTGAGAAATCACATAAAAGGTATTTTTTTCCTGAATTTGACCTCCACAACAGACAAGCTGTTATGTAGGGTCCCGTTCTAACAAATAACTAACCCTACTTCAAAAGACTGGATAAGCCTGACTGATAACGGATGTTGATGCCCAAACTACATAATGCGCTGGATAGTGCAAAATACCTGTATTTTAATAGGCTAAAGTCTAAAACCTTGTAGCACGTGTCCCACAACAACATTTACAACCAAGGCTAATAAGCGAATTGGGGTTGACACTCAGGAGTGTGGGGTACTACACCCTCAGAAATTTTCATTGTTCGGTCTGTCGGGAAAATCTTTCTGTGCCTTGGGAAATCTTTACTACTTTCTTTTGCAATTTATTTACATTCGGAAAAAAAATTGGTTGAGGCTACAGTCGGGAAATTTTATTAGCACAACGTTCAACTTAAGTGAATTAATGTCCGGTGGGTATATTACTTTGGATACATTTAGCCAGAGACGTTATCCCTCCCAGATGTAACTGTATTGGGAAATTATTCTGTTTACCGGGAAATAATGATATATCTTAGGCAGTGGCGTAGCCAGCGGGGGCGGGAGCCCCCCAGTTGAAACTCTCGCCCCCATACTCGCCCCAAATGAAATTACAGACCGATAAAAAAATATTTTAATACAGGCCAAATATGTGTGCCTAAAAGGCTACATGATGCCTATTGCGAATTTGCCAGTCCTAGAAATATACTGTATAGTAAATACCCCGAAATTGGCGCGCACCCAAAAGTGGCGCACCTTCAGAAATTACTAGCTATCACTGTAGCAACGTTACTGTGGCGAGCCTAACGTTTTTGAACCTATCAGACATTTTGTTTTACACGATAACGAA
>WURT03671746.1:0-17339 GCA_009936505.3 Holothuria glaberrima | reverse complement strand
GGCTTGGACTCGAGGAGTTCTGGACTCGGACTTGACTCGGACTCGGACCCTTCTGGACTCGGATTTGGCTCGGACTCGAGTTGTATGGATTCGACTCTAACCCTGTCTCAAATTGATACATATGTAGTGTTAAAATGTTAAACATGCGAGCGGCTCAAAAAACATTTACAATATAGGTGAACAGTGGGCGTTACATGTGAAGTGTACCTTTGCCACACATGGTTTAAATTAAAAATGGGTGGCATATGCACGCCGGGGAAAATCAGAGCATATTATACCTTAAGACGATCATGCTTAAAGAAGCCCTGCAAAAGTGCCTCACAAACCTTTTACTTCCAAATGTCCACTCACTATAAAGATATCAAAACCATGTATGGTCATCTCTCCCTTTCCGAGGCCATTAACAGACATAGCTCAGCGTATGAGCCGGCCATTAGATTTAGTTTTGCATGTGACTCCGATCAAACTGAAGGTCGTCTGGATAACTTTTATGTCCACACTTGAATGGTACAAGCTTCGAACTCGGCTTAGACTCCGAGGAGAATTCGGCCACAAAACGGTCAATTCATGCCCTCCAAATAATTTGATGATGAAAGATATCCGAAGAGAGTTTCGTTGATTATTTCTCTCCGGGTTGCATTGTTTCGTGTTCAGCTTTAGTATCCACGGAAAAGCAAACGGAACAGAATACTCACATTTAGTAACTATTCATTGCAGGAATAGATGATGAAAAAAAATGTCTACGATTACCATGAAAATATCACGCGAAATTCCGAAAAGTTAGCAACTGCTGAATCCATGTAAAGCTTACACGAAATGAGATTTTTATCTATACGAATATTGCAACTTTTAACCCAACGAAGTCTGTTACTAGAGATCTGTTACATCAAGAAGAGAATCCAAACAGTGAAAAACAGATTTAACATTAAAAGATTAGGTAGATCGACGAAATAATTCCCCCAGAGAAATATTTGACGAAATTTCCATGAACTTCAAATAAGAAAGGGCTAACTATCTTTGAAAGATTAATGCAACTAAAGGTAACAGTTTTCAGTCTTGGAACCTAAGTTAGACTTTCCCTTGCAATGTGCGTATATTCAAATTGTTTCATAACGGTTTATTTGTAAGTAGTTCTGTACAGGTTAGGACAACCGTCTCTAAAAGCGGTCAGAAGGAATTTTTCGTAGTTCCCTCGATCATTATCCTTGTATTGACAGAGTTTAAATGATAATTCAGATGTCGAGTACCTAATTTCCTTTTCAAATTATCTTAACTTACTTCATATAGAATGCTTAGTTCCTTAACATGTTAAAGCTTACAACTGTTAACAAGTGTTGAAAAAGTGGTCCAAAACTACACACGGTTATATAGTAGGTGGAATACGCACGCTAATCCAACTGTTATATCTGAGGTTTCTATTGTGCAATAATGGGTGAATATTTTTAGCGATACGTGCCTCAGGCTGAAGGAGGGACATTCCAAAGGGGACATGAAATTTCAACAAGTTCTTATTTTAAAATGGATTTCTAAATTCTATGTTGATCATGATATTCATGAAATACTTTTGTTGCCTTTGGGAAAAGAACTGAGAACACCTAGGAAATGTCTAAGTTGCCAGTAATTCCTGACTATACTTGTCACAGGTTTTGAAAGGAGTCTGTCTGTTTTCTTGTAGACGGAGTAGTGATGAATGCTGTGTCCCAAAATCTGGGTTTGCAAGATAGGCCTGCCTAGTTTAATTTTATTCCATTTTCTTAATACTTCGGGTAGGCTGAATTAAAAAATGCAGTGTTCAGTTTTTTTTTCTGACGTGCTCAAAGCAGCTATTTTGAATTGGAAATGGCTGCTATTTTTACAACAGAATGACTACAGTTTCTTCTTCTAGAAGCTAAAACCAAGATTGTGATGGCTTACCCCATGTTTTCTGCATCAACTTCGCATTGGTAATATTGCCGCCAAGCCTAAATGACGGCAATGTTGGTTTCCAAGATGGCCGCCATTTTTCTGTTAAGATCGCCCTGATAATAGCTTTGTATGGTTTGCCAAAGCAGGTGAAAAGTTCAAAGTTGTATGTAATCTGCACCAACTAGTTGATGAATGTATAATTTCATGAGAAGATTGTGACAGGCAAGCTAAATTTCACAATGGCACTCAGGTAGTCTGGGTAACTCTTGTCGCTACCTTGTTGTCCCTTCAAGTAACCTAGACATTATTCGGCATAGCGTGCCGTTTTGCTTTCCCCAATAAACTTGGTAGGGATTTCAATATCAAAAACAAATATTTGTTGGTACTTGTAGGACAAGAGACACAAAACAATTGAAAATTCAAACAACGGTAGCGTAGTAGTTTGTATGTGCATTAGCGAACACAGGCATCAGACTTCGCGCTCCCATTATCACTTGTGGAAAATCTTCACAGTATTCACAAGCAATGATACAGCCTTTAAACTTTAACGAGGCTTAAATCTAACCATGTTGATTGGTAACTGAGGAGAGGGAGAGAAAACAATCCGACGGCAGGATTACTCTGGCTAAAGCAATATCTTCCATATTAACTTGTTTTCATTTGAGTGTTTTTGGTATGAAACTGATGACAAATCTTGATCTCAATCCACTGAACGAAAGTTCTCTAGATTAGACAATGGTGATTTTATGTGGAGACCTTAGGTATGATACCATCAGAGGACGAAATGGTCCATGCCTTTCAACCAGGCGGGTGGCCACCATTTCACCACCCTATGAGTAAAAGAGGAGAAGAATGAAAGATAAGAAGGATGTAACAATTTAGAATGAGTAAATCATAATGATATCAGCCCAGTGTATTTTGAAATATTCCTTAAATTTATAGTATGTAGCTAGCTGCGAAATATATACAGGTTACATGCACAAGGGAAGAAAGGCCCCAGGCTTCCCTCAGTATGGGGTCTAAGTGCTGTACCAAGAACCTCCACTATACACAGATAACAGAGGAAGGAGGAGCTTAATAGCAACGAGCTGGTTCTCGAAGCATGTGTACGTGCTGGCTAAGGCTTTCGGAACCATGTAAAAGAGAAGAGCCTTCTCAGGTGGACAGCACAACTGTCTTATCAGACATCAAAGTGTAGGGTAGGTATTGTTTCTCCAGTTTTGCCTGAAAATGAGGTACCTCCAACTTCAATGCTGCTAGCACAAATCTCGCCCAGGGTAACATGTGTGGTAGTGTTACCGGGGAGGGAGGCCGTACTCTCAGAGTGAGAACTGGCATTTAGTAGGCCAGGAACGGTGGTCAAAGGAGTAGCACTGTTCAACCTGGACCTGTTTTTAAAATACAGTGTTGAACTTTTGGTCTTTTGCAACAGGTGCTTCCATGCAGGGAACAGGGTATCTGACATTCTATCGTCAACTGAGACGGATTCCATACACAATTTCCCATCATTTCGTTTTCAACCATCCAGGATCTGATTACTGTTGTTGACTTCGTTATTGCTATAGCAGGCATGTTTCTGATAGTTACAAGCTTGCTGGTGAGTATTCTGATCACGCTACCATCACATGAAGAACCGTAGTTGTTTCAGGATTGCGAAAGATATTAACTCACAGCTATGGTTCTAAAACGTGCTCTTCACTTAACTGGTCACTGCTTGAAGACTGTTTAGGACATGATGTCCTTAACGACACGATCAACATTACAGATGCAGTAGATTTTCCTTACTGCTCTCGTGATTCCAGACTGACCTAATTTGCTGGGCGGTATGCAGATAACTAGGCTTCTTTAAGAATAGCATACAAGGTAAGATGATCACACACTATGACTGGATCATTACTGCTGTAAGCCTTGAAATTTCCTGCAAGATAGATGGTTGGTCGATTCAGGCCATCCCATCCCCTCAATGATTTCGCAAGCCTCTTTGTGTTCAGTATAAGGGGAACATGAAGAATTCGAAGGAAATTCACACAAATTTGAACTTTATTAGATTTAAATGTGACATTTATTAGGGACTATACCCCCTTGGTATAGTTTTCTGACCCCATAAAAAGGGAAGCCCGGGCCCTTCTTTCCTTTTGTAAATACCCCTTATATGTCTCGCTACATATTATATGTGTACGAAAAATACAACTATGCTACACTAGTTTGAATTTACCAGCACTTGCATTTACTTTTACTATTGAAATCCCTACCACCTTCATTGGGGGAAGCAAAACAGCGTGATATTCCGCCTAATGTCCAGGGTAAGTGAAGGAACAATAAGCCAGCACGCCCATCACGACAGAGGTACCCTGACTAAAATCATTTAATGAGCGCTATTTTGAAGTTTAGTTTGCCCCCCACAAATGTCTCATGAAATGATCATACATTTATGAATTAGTTGGTGTAGATTACATACAATTTTGGACTATATAATGGCCGTGACTAACATATAAAGCTATATTCAGACCGATCTTAATAAAAAAAAATGGTGGTCATCTTGAAATTCAACATGGCCGCCATTTAGGATTGGCGGCGATATCACCAATGGATTAGTTGGTATAGGAAATATGGGGCGAGCTGTCGAAATCGTGCTAATAGCTTCTAGATGGAGAAAGTTATGATTATTTTTCTGTTAAAAATGGTGGCCATCTTGAATGGCGACCTTGATCATGACGGAAAAATGGAACCCTGCATTCAGCGCGCCCAAATTATTCAGAAAATACAATTAAATTACACTAGGAAGACCTATCTCGCAAAATGACACCGGTGTCTAAACTGATATATTTATTTGTGTTGTATGTTTTCTTTCAAGAAGGCACATTTTGAAAATATTACCTACGTTTGAAATAATATATCATGTAATAGCCTGAAAAATCACTCTCGAGACACACAAATCCTGTGGGCTACATACTAGGTGAAGTCATTCCCTTTTCAAACTGATATTTTGATGTACAAGCCAACAAGGAGACTCTTACAGCTTTTACAAATCTTGCTTAATTAGTACATTGAACTAAATGACGAACTTTGAAGAAAAAAAACAAACTCGTCACGTATTTTTTTCAATGTAAGTGAAAAATTAACGTTATTCACTAAACAATCGTGTATTACTCAAATCTGTTATATTTTTCATAGTTATAAAAGTATCTCTTTGCAATGTT
The DNA here is from genome assembly GCA_009936505.3 of Holothuria glaberrima. Lineage (NCBI taxonomy): Eukaryota > Metazoa > Echinodermata > Holothuroidea > Aspidochirotida > Holothuriidae > Holothuria > Holothuria glaberrima. The sequence continues at coordinate 12,234 of WURT03671746.1, read as the reverse complement.
ACAAATTTGAGAAGTATTGTAACGTTCTTCGACAAAAGCCTACATCATTGGCTCGTAACCAATGTTTAATTCATGTCCGTTTTTACTGGAGGAAATATTAGTCAGCAATGACAGGTTTCAGGACAAGACCTAAGTCCGAGTCAGCCTCACAAATATAAAAAATAGGAATGAAAAGTTGCATTTCAGTCGCTTCTAATTAGTAAACAGCTTCATGTCTACAATTAACCAAACAATTGACTTTGTATGAAACGACGCCCAACATGATCGTTTTAAGTCTGTGAAGCCTTGATACAGTTAAAACCCTACGACCCAATTGTTTTGAACATATATGGCCAATTTTATTGACTTGAACCTTTAATTGACCGCTTTTTCATTTACATCAATTGTACCCATAATTTAAACTTATGAATGCATCATAAATCCTTACTTTAACAACATATTGGTAAAACCTGATCATAAGCTGCGCAGAAATCACGAAATGTTAGCTATGTGAACTAAGGAGGCTCCCTGTTGGAACCTAGTGCCAAAGTGACCGGCATCTCGCAGCAGTGCACGATAACGATAGCTTGGCTATTCAGCTAAAGATGAGTAAACGATGGTGAAATGAAGATAGGAATTATCAATTGAAGTTGCAAGCTTAATAAGTTTTAAAAGCTTGATAAAAGAGCGAAACATACTACCAACTGCAGGTGCGGATCCAGACATTTCGAAAAAGGGGGGGCTGACCTTAGAGAAGGCGGAGTTGCGGGAGCCCGTAGTGAGGGGCGAGGGGTTCTCGCGCTTATGTATTGATTGGAAAATAAAGTGTCATTCTTATTTCTTTTTTGGCTCTCGACGTTTTGTTGTTTTCCTTCTAGCGGGGCAGGGAAGTACTCATTGTTGTCACAGGAGGAAGTCTAGCTTAAACTTAATCCAGCGAGGGTGTAAAACGTAACCAAAAGATACTTTCTTTAAAAAAACAGAAGTTAGCTCCAGCAAAAGGCAGATAAAAGACCGATACATCTTAGTCCCTCTGCCAGGTGGTTGCTGGGGAGAATTCGATGAGGACGCCTATTGGCATACAAGTCAACAATATCAGCATAATTATGTTGGATGTCCTTGTATACAAAAAGCAGTATAAGAGCATTGAACCTTTCCCTCCGTCTTTGTTGACCGATGTGTTTTTCACACATCTTAGAAAATAACTTGAACGCTCGACGCTGGCACTAGAAGCAGAAAACGGACAGAGGATGTGCAGTATAGTCGTGATCTTCGGGTACATTTTCTCCTATCCATTACCTCTCAGCTGTAACAGCATGACTTTCAGTATAGATGGCGTAAACTGATTCTATCCAGTATCGGGATTCTATCCAGTATCGGCGCCAAAGCCGAAGGAAATGGAAGGTCCTCTCTGTAGGCTACCAAGATTGATTGTACTTCTATATCACCCAGCTTCGATAGGCTGCACTGTCTTTCATTTGAATAATAAGACTGACAACGAAAGGCAAAACCACTACCTGGCGATAGTAGACTTCTGCGCTGTCCGCTTCTGTATTCCGTTGAAGGGTTCGGGGACCTATCGCACAAGGCTTTGCCATTGTGAGTTTAGTCCCAGCTACTTCAGCCATTTTCTGGCAACTGACGAACAACTTAGAAAACTACTTCTGCATTGCTGCGGATGGCCTCGATTTCTGCTGTGGCTAATTAGACGTTTTGATACCCTTTCACAACTGAATATCATAAGCGGTTGGTATTTGTGTTGTGAGGAAAGGAAGAGTGGGTCTGAAAAAGTCCCCTTGAATATTCTCCTAGATTAACATTATGCTAATTTTCGTGTATTTGTTATTGTTGATGTGGCGAAAAGGGGGGGGGGGGCTGAGGCCGGGAAAGCCCCACCCCCTTGGATCTGCGTATGAAGTGTGTACGCCCAGGTAACACACGATCGTTACTCCTGATAAAGCTGTCTTCCGGCTCAGCTATCCTTTAAAGCCCCGGTTCAGTTTATGTTCATTAACAGTGGTAACGGCTTTCATAACAATTGCCTCTGGAATCTGTGGGATGTATTTCTTTACAGTCTCAATCAGTTCGTTCACGGAACTGATCTGTGTCACGTAGTAATCTCTAGTTTTTGTCATAGTTGTAACTTTGTGTTCATCAATGGACACAAATTTACCCTTTGGACACCCCACAATAAGAACATTATGATTTACTGTTGGTAATAGTCGCCCCTTCCCCCCCCCCCTCCCCCCTAATTTTCGTGAAATGTGATAATCGTTTTACTTTTTCAACCTTCAAAACTTCCCTCCCAGACTCGAAAATATCATACCATGGTTCCAAGAACTTTTTTTTTCCATACGATAGAGGGTACAATATTTGATTATTCCTTGCCCACAGTTTTAAAACTTAATCGCAATTTTGTCATAAATGTACCATGGAGATTCATTTCAAAATCGGTGTTAAATCCAATGAAACTCAGTAAGTGCTTCGTCCTCCTTGCATTTATGTAGTATCGCACGAGGGAAGTTTCCATTCTCCTTATCAGCAATGAGGACTGGTATATTAGTAAATGGAACGACGCTCCTCATTTGGTAAATGACGTTGTTTAATAATGATAATCTGTTTGATTCTGTGTATATCTGGTTCTGTGGTATGTTCAAAACATCGGTTGTAAACGACAACGCCTCTGGTATAGTTAACGAGTAGTGATCTTTACCTGAACTGGGTTATCTGGCAAAAGAAACACAAGTTATACAAATTAACATTAAAAAACAAAATATTTGTAACTGATTTGCTATCAATAAAGTAATATATACATTCAAAGACGGAGACACAGTATAGGCATATATAAGACATGGTATGTTCTTTTACGAACTGGAGCGGGGCGAACATCGAGGAAGCAATGCATTATGACATAGGAAAAAAGACCTCACCTAAGGCGTGTGAACTTCTGTCTACTTGGTTTCCTTTCAGCCAGGGAGCTTACCGCCTCCTTACCTACGTAGCAGGCTGTACGGCATATTACTTGTTCAGTCATACCCCTAACGCCTGTCAAAGTGAACACCGAACACATGTTTTGAATATTCATAGCAATATGTGCCCTCGCGACTGGTTGAATGTTTGCATTATGGATTGGCTTTATCTGGTCCAGTTTAAACCATGAGGTAGTCTATGCCACCCACAGAGATGGTAAAACCATTTCATTGTGATACCCACTCCCTGGTACTGCATAGTTAGTTATTCAACACAGTAATAATAGGACTTTTCAGGTTTCAATCTAGGCCTTCAGTTTACGACTACGGGAGTACACACACTCAAAACAGTAGCATGAATAATGAGAGAGTACATGAATAAGTCATGATATGGTAATAAAGTTTGTGTCTAAAACTGGACGAAGTCCTCTTCGCTTGGGCGAATGTTTGTATTCCCTGTTGAACATTTGGTACACCATTGGCACCACATTGTACCATCTTACAACTAGAGTGGTGTCAGGGGCGGCGCCACAGGGTAGCAATTAGCCGCCTATGGTTTTTATCCCCAAAATAAAATCGTCTAAATAACGTTTTAAAACATATGATTTTGTAGGGGTGGAGTGAGGTGTTACAGAATGTCACCTAGCTATCACAATATTATTAGTTAAATTGTTCGTTACAAATTACCTGAAACTTGCAATCCTCGCTTTGCGTAAGCGTAACGTTTTCTGTTTTCTCCATTGTTTACTTGAATGCATGTTTAATATTCGTTAAACACTGTGGCCGTTATGCGCCACAGTACCTCATTAAGCGGTCGGAGTCATATGTCAATTAGTAACGTCATAGAGACCTACTGAGGACGGCTACCAGTGTGATTACTCCATTTCAATTTATGCCACGATCTCTGAATTTTGATTGGCCCGAAGGTAGCTGAGATTTGCGATCTTAGAATTGTTCGAAACATAAAAACGAGCATTGGGCATTTGACTAATTACCTGCACTAATGATTTTAATATAGTTTGCAAATTTGTATCGCCTTGATATTTGCTGTTTTTGGGAACCGACTAACAAGCACTGATCTAAGCGAAGATTCACCATAGGTAAGCGAGTAAAGTATCACTAAGAAAATTGTGGGGAGTTAAAATAGCTCATGTGTCCCATGAAATGGACTTTCTCCCAAGTTTTCTCGAGTGGAGATAATGACCTCCTTATTAGTTTGTTAATAAGGTCTTGGAAATTAAACAAATAGATCGTGTTAATTGAAAACAATTTCAATAGTGCATTGAATATTCAAAAGCACTTACACGCCTTTAGGGCACTCATGTAACCATGTGCCGGTATTAATACAAAACCGTCCGGCCTAGAACAAGTTCACCATGCATCATCATTTTCCATTTTTTTTTAGTAATCTCAAGCGCACGAAATTTCACTCAACCCATGCTTTAACCCCTATCACAATACCCTGGCGCCCCCCCCCCCTGAGTGGTGTTATTGTTTGCATGTATCCAAATTAAAGTGCAGCCACCAATTTTTAATGGAAAATAGGAAAACGCCTGAGATCGCTGAGAACGCCTGGTGTAATAACCTCTTTAAAACATTGGATTATTTTAGCAGAAGTCAAAGTTTTTTTTAAGATATATCTATATATATAAAATGGTATCAAAATGGGGTAAAATTTTGAAAATTCCCTCTAAAAAGTACTTTCCGCAACCTTTCACAAAAAAGATCCCCTTGATTTATAATAACCTCGATTTTCGGGGTAACTAATGAATAGGCAAAGGCCAAATAGGAAGCAAAGAGACCTCGAACAGCTAGACCTACCCTTAGCAGCACAGCAGCCTTTCCGATTCCTCCACCTACTTTTTCATCTCATTTTGTCGCTACGGAGGTACTCAATTAGAACGGAGCAATTGTCCTGACAACTCAAAATGCAAACAGATATATCTAAAAATCGTTACGGAACGGAAGTTAGATACAGCTTTTCAAGTTTAATAATTAGTATGCTGCATTTTGGTTAGGGTTATCAGACGTACGTTTTTACCAGGACATGTCCTCCTTTCACTGGTTCGCCCTGGCGTCCGGATTTCATGTATTTCTCACATAATCCGACGGGTTTCCCCCAGTTTTGCTTTGAGTTTTAAATATTTTGAAAGCTTTACTGGTCGTATTGTAGACTTTTATAGTAATATGCCGATGCAGTGAATAGTGGATACAAAAGCAGTATCCTACCTCGTTTTTCTTCCCAAATAGAACTTGGACGATAGATTCCCGGTATCCACGTCCCACATTTGCAAGCTGTACTAACTTCACATGTAGCAAAGGCTAAATGCATCGGGCGGGTATACCTATATGTTCAATGAGTACGGCGTCTGACACCTTCGTTAAGGAACAGCACGGTCTGACAGCCGCGAGTTCCGAGACAGAGGAGGCACGTATTTGGCAACTATGGGAGGCGCACAGTTGTGCTCAGGTTCCTCACGGGTCCCAAGTTAGCACCTGCGTGGCGAGGGGCAATCGAGGATGAAGTGCTTTGTCCAACAGCACAACGGAGCTTCGGCTTTACCAAGGTTCGAACTCATAACCTAACGACCCAAAGTCCGGAGCTCTGACCACTGAGATAATCCATGATGTTACATGTTACATGTTTCATTTGTAAGTAATCTACTCTTTTTTAGGATTGACTTGCAAAACCAAAACATACTTCCTTCAAGTTAAAGAATCTCTAGTTAAAGCAACAAATATTGCACCATTTTGCATCTAGACACCCTTGAAAACCGAAAACAAAATTCCAAACAGGAGGGGTGTCCCCCCAAACGTCGACCCATGCCCTCCTTTTCAGAAGATAAATATGGTAACCCTTAATTTGGTATTTCATGTTAGAGCGCAACGGTGTTGCTTATTGTTGAAAAAAATGACCTAATTTTCTCAGCATTTTCCGAAAACCTGAAACATAATTAGACGTTAGTCAGACCAGTTACCTTATTTACAAGCCTTTTATGGAGAATGCTCTTCAGTGTTCCATCCTGTAGTATTCTAAATTTGTTTTCGTTGATAATAAAACTTTTTGACATCTTATTGCCATTTTTAGATTACACAAAAGAATTAGGCAATGCTTTATTTAGAGGACGAGATGGGAATTTTTGAAACAAAATAGTCCGTTTAAATTCGAGTAAACTAGAGGTAACAAACGACTAACTTGAATTTGGAAAATAGATCATTACAAAGAAAGCTACTGCAGTCCTGAGTTTAGGATACTGAGGTACACGAATCCTGCACATGCAGTTAAAGAGCCATACGCCCTAAAAGTGTGCGTCATAGCACAACTAAGATCAAATCACCCATTTGTAGCACCGTTGGGTATTTTCCCCTAATTATACGTTATTTAGGAATGAATACGTCATTTACAGCAAGAGGCCGCGACGTGTTTTTTGCCTTATAGTCTACAGCAATAAAATCTGGTGAATTTTTTTTTTAAATCATTGTTATAAGCTTACTCATGACTGCATTAACATCAGGTGATATATAACAGTTTCTCTCAATTCAATTACTATTATTACCTACCTGCTGGGCACATACCGTTTCGTTCCAGTCATAAGGACGAGGCAGTCTTCTTACACCGAGAGCTAATACCTGACCTAGACCTTATCGGCTTGTCAATATGTTGGTTCTTATAACTATATTTCCGCTATTTCCTTTTACACTTGCCACCCACTAAGCGGTTTGTAGTACGACTTTACTGTCTAATGTGGTGTTACCCCAATTATGATGTTTATGCATGGAAGTATTACCTGCGTGGTTTATGCTATTGGCAGTGGCCCTGCCAGTCTTTGGTGATTGGGGGTGGAGGCACCACCTATGATGTCGTAATGGTGCCTCGGTAAAACTCCTATGTTTGTGTAAATTGCGCTTTTCTGTGCTACCCTACATTTGTAAACAGCAATCCTCTGTAACAACATAAAGGTGCCGTCCTGGGGAGGGTTCTTGGGGGAGGGATGTCCCCCTCCCCTTTGAGAAGTATTTGTTAATTTAAGGTTGATTAGACCCAAAATGGTGCTCTCTTTGGGATATATTGTGACTGATAATGTCTATAATTTAGTGAATTCTAATATTTGGTTACTAGTGAAAGAGGAGACTATGCTATGCCTGGCTATGTGCTGAGCCCCCTTCCTCTTTTTTGGCTTCTTTACTACCTTCTATTCGGGTATTTTTTACGCCAAAATACGTGCGTCTTTGACTATTAACCCACTTCTCCTTTGCTTCATTTTGCATTACAAAAGGGCATCAAGTCTGGCAGATACCTGTATAGGACCAATTACATAAAATGGGTAAATGGCATGATGCGAACCAATGGCCCCCTAAATTCGCCACTGAATGATTATTACTTGACATCAAAACGATAATACAGAGTATTATGCTGAGCACTTTACAACTATCGTATTTTTACTAATTTAGTTTCACGAAAATACAGATGAACAACTTCCAGCAATCGGAATGGGCGGGAGGGAGAGGTGCAGGAAGGTGATAATACACCACTTCGATAGGAATCAAAAAGGGGTGAAGGACTAACACGGGCGTTTCAGAATGTTTTCTTTTCTTTGTAGGTGTGTTAACAATCATAATCTATACCGTTAATGGCTGCGCACGAAGCGCTCGATAAATATTTCTGAAAAATGTATTACGGTAAATACGCACTTTCAAATTCAAAACTTCCACATCCTGCTACAAATTAGATTGAAAGATGCCATATTGATGCAACGTCCCTACAGATGTTTGGAGATGTATCTCTGTTTCTGAAATTGTTGTGACCAGAATAGTACCGGTACCATGTATTATTACCTTCATAATGGTCATGAGATGGAATGCAAACCGTGAAGCATGCGCGCGAAGCGCGGAAATTTTTCGTTAATTAAGATTTTCATGACAAAACTTGCATTCAGAATCTCCATCGAGACACTTTCAATTGCCTAACAAACAAACATGACACTCAAAAAGCCAGGTTTTTTATCTAAAAATTCGTAAAACAGCTTTGAATTTTTGCTGCTGTGCTTCTCTGGAAGTTGCTACCTGAAGATATTGATAATAAGAACAACGGTGTGGTAAGGTTTGAAGCGCGCGCAAAAATTTTGATAGTTTGCGAAGGATTTGAGAAAATTCTGATAGTTTAAGAAACATTTCTGATAGAAAATGACAATAGCAATAGATCAATCGCTCTGTCGAAAACACACCTCACCCTGCACCTAAATCTATAGCTAAAACGCCTTTTGGGATCATTTTAAAATTTTCAGAATTTTTCGATTGGGAAGCACGAGCTCCCTTGCCCCCCGTCCCGGCGCCACTGGCTATTGGAATTTACACCCACCGATCACTTCTAAAACAGACCTACCTGGTACTAGTGCTGTTTACTGAAATATTGATCTTTGCGTAAGATTTATTTCCAATCACAAATAGTTGATTTTAAAAGCTCAAACAAGTTTATTATCACCTTGAAAATATTTTAACGGTTAAGTGGCGACAATCCTAAACGCCACAAATTTCAAAGTGCAGTTTCGCTTTCCTTGTTTAACGAACTGCTATGGATGGGGAAGCTACACGGGGCTTAAAGACGGGCTCAGTGCGTGACTGTTACCCATCACATTTTATTCTCCTAGTGTATAATAACTTTCCGTACTTGCATGATTGTATTTTCTCCTGCCAAGTTATGATATCACACGAATAGCCCAGTCCGGAGGGGAACGACGTCGAAAAATGTTTCTCGGAAGGGGGGGGGGCAGTGTCAGTGATCTCTTAACATCTTCTTAAATTTTTTTTTAATGGTCATAAGCAGCATGTCTATTACTGCGATTTCCAAAGGTTTCCGATGGTTTTATGACCTAATTTATTTCTTTCAGTTCAGTTCTATCGATTTCCAGGAGGAAGAATCATGTGATGTGTAAGGCATTGGCGGCTAAAGGCGTTTGTGAATTGGTGTTGCTGCATGTGTGTGGGTGTGTGTGGGTTTGTTTGACTGTCAGACTGAGGACCTAGTTAATGGATGTCTAAGTCCGCTAAAGGGATTTCAATAGATTATAAATCCTCGTCAGTATAACAATAGACAGACTATTGTTAAATTTAGGGTTAAGAAAGCAAACACAATGAAGATAACAATACGTTTCTTGGTAAGTGTATTTAAAAACGTGTGAGCGTGTGTGTCCGCGCGTGCGTATGTGTGAGTGATGAATTCGCTGGAAACTCACTCATAAAAGGAATTTTAGGTATTTTTCGAAAAAGCGCAAGATTTAAATATTTAATAAACTATATTTACCATTAAATAATTTGTTTGAAGTGTAATACAGGTTTTTTCGTTGATAGGTACAAATATATTTTTATATAATGTTTTTGATGAAATGTATGGATAGTTGAACTGAGTTACTTGCTTCATGCGTCACACGTATTTTTCATTATTTTGATGAAAAAGTTTTTTATGCCAAACAGTGTGTAAACTATCGCAATACAGAACAGAGTAGATCAGAACAGAACAAGGTCAGAATTAGCAGAGAGGAGTAGAGTAGAGGAGAGCAGAACAGGACAGGACAGGACAGGACAGAACAGAATAGGGTATAACATTATAATACCAATACAACTGAACTCAACTTACCATTAATCAGCTCAAAGCTCATCACTAAGTTTTCTATAAAAAGAACTAAGGCAGGGCGAATTGAATAAATGAATGAATACACACTTTTAAATATTAATGTACGTATAGTACAAACGGCGGTTTCAAAGACATTTAGATCAGGGAGTTGTAAGAGCTAACTGTTTAGATGTGGTCATTTTCCACTAAAAGCCGTATTATATTTCTTATTTCAGTTAGAACGAAGGAAGAAACAGTTGTTTATCTTCCATTTAGCTGCTGTTAACGGAATTCTCAACGACCAGATCTTGGGATATTATTGAAATTGTGATGAGTATTAGTCTAAATAGTGGTACAGGCAAAAGAAAATTGCGTTGAAACACTGCAATTGTACATTAAAAAATCAGAAAGTCCAAACGCTCAGTAAATTCTTGCCTCTGAAAATGTGAAAGTACTCTCACATTACAATTGACACAGGTTGATGAAAATTTGCTAATATAAAATGTCCTTTAGTTTATCTCCCTCTTCAGGCGAAAGCCTAAATATATCTCAAAAAGAAGTTGGAAGCGCAATCCGATACAACGTCACAAACAACCAATCAGGCTTGCTAAAGCCTTGAACACAAGCTGCGGGCAGTGCTTAAGTATTCTTGGCGTTATAAAATGTAAGTGGGAAGCGCCAAATTTTTACTGAAAAATTGTTTTCCTACGTTTCCTTAAAGCCAGTCGAAATACTTTCCCAGTCTTTTATACTCTTTGAAGAATACTGGCTGATCCAAAATAGGAGGGGGCAACGGGGGCCATGGCCCCACCCAAAGGTGGGCAAAAATTGTTTCCGAAAATTCTCTGAAAGGTTAAGGAATAAACTGCAATAGGGAGACTTTTACCGGCGAATAAATGGTCGAGACTCTAAATTTAGCTACATAACGGACTAGGCGTAAGCTTTTACCGGGGATGAAGATATGGCTAAGAGGCTAGACATCGCATTCCAAATGCCGAGGTTGTCATCAAGGCCCCAAATTCGGAGTAATGTAGCAAACGAAGAAAACCCGAAGCCTACTACCGATTCAACGTATTCAATACAGCTATTGATGCAATTACACTGGATCTGAGGGACCGGTTTGGTAACGAGACGAACAATGGTGCTTTCCGTTCTACTCCCCAGAAAGACGAAGACAGCGACATTGGAAGATCTGGAAACAGCTTGGACCAAACTTAAAGCTACTATTCCAAACCCAGAAACTGAAATTCCACTTGCAAAGTTCTTGTTGTGACAAACCAAGTGAAACATGAGTACTACGTAGGAGATAGTCCACGTCCCCATCATCGTAATTGTTGCGTTGAATATGTGTCACCCAGTTACCTATCCAACCATGCATAAGTTTTTGAAAATCCTTACAACCCTCCATGTGTCAAACGCTGAACCAGAAAGATGTTTCTCGAAAATCAAACGGACGATGAATTCACTTCGTTCAACCATGACTGAGGACAGACTTAAGACGCTAATCCTTCTTCAAGCACATAGAGATCGCCTGCCAGACCCAGACCGTGTCATTGAATTTACAGTGCCCCAATTGGGGTCAGGAGATTGAAGTTTCGTTTCAAGCATTTAGACTGGACATCTGCATAATTTACCATGATTTACTTTCTAGAAATTCCTTACATGTTGTACTATAAATTGTGAAATGGTATCCTTTAACGTATAGGGATTTGAATTTCAGCACTATTTTGCAGCTAACGCAAGTTGTTACGGAAAATGAAATTCTGCAACCCTATGAGAATTAACACTTCTTAAAGAAAGATCATCCTAACTTTGTTTTATAAAAACTTCATTTTTCTATCTAGAATTAAACGAAATTTTTTAGAAGAAAATGAACTTCACAAATGTAGTTTTGTTGCTCCAAATTGCAGCTTTGGGACATTCAGTTATAGGAAACTTTTCCAAAGAGGATGGGACACCCCGGTGTCCCCTTAGACCCCTCCTTATATCACTGTACCATCACTCTGGCCCCTCCCAAACAAAGGCTCTGGATAGGCCAATGCTGACGAAAATTCAAGGGGCGAAAACCATACGTTAGTCCCAAAGGAGTTGTGTTTCCCGAAGGAGGTATGTTCCAAAGGGAAAGTCTTAAGCGGCAAGCTTAGCCTCAGATGGTGCATCCTTACGAAGCCACCAGACTGTTAACATCAATTTCCAATATTTCGTTGTTGTGAATTAAAAGAAAACATTTTAGCCTCCATTCTGTAAGAATTAAATACCAGTCGTAATTACGTTGAAAATCTTATTTAAGAAATTCTTTGTAAACTTTAATTTAATTTTTTTGGTGTGGAATGTCATGGTGCTACTGACTTCCCAAATAGTCTAAGTCAGCATTTCTTTGACTGTTAGGTTACCCCTGCCCTTGGTTTCGTTCCAAAGCATAAAATAATGCCTCTTTGTCCCCAAACTTTCCAGTTTTTTAAAATCCACCTGTCACCCCTGACCACTTATCCTCTTGTATTTGGTACTCAACTCTCTTACAGACCATCCCTGATAAAGTACCACTTTGTCCGAGATATCGAGTGACGAAATAACATTTCTTTTTAAATGTTTCCTGGTGTTTCCAGTATACGAAAGTTACACATCACCAGGATTTTGCTAATTCTCTCCCTTTTTGGTCGAGATAGAGCCCATCTG
>WURT03671735.1:0-17340 GCA_009936505.3 Holothuria glaberrima | reverse complement strand
CACAAAATTGTAACTTTCCAGCACATTAAGATAGCATTCAACTGATGATTGAAAGAAATGGGACATCTTGGCATTATGTGAGTGCTGTTCATGGAAACCACAATGCAATTTTTGCATTCTGGTTGTAATAAGAAAGCATTGTTCCAAAATATGTAAATCTTGCTGATCGAACAAAATAACAACCAAAAAGAAGCCATCACGTTTACCTTTCAGTCTTTAAAAAACCATAGAAGAAAATATAGGTTGATAGCCAAATTGGCTTATTGTAACCCTTTTAGATGATCCTTGGGTGGTCATAACTCAGTAAATACTGTACATGCACAGACGTACCAGTTAGGGATAGGGGCTGGAAAATTTACACCTACTGGCAGCTCCTTTAGCGTACATTTTCAATATTTCTTTATCCAATGGTGTGTTTTCCTATGAAATGAAACTTGCAAAAGTTGCCCTGTTTTTAAGAAAGGTGATCCGAAGGTGCTAGCCAATTATCGTCCAATTTCAGTGTTGCTGAGTTTGTCTAAAGTACTATAAGGTATTGTATACAACAGATTGTTAGCTCATTTAAACAAGCACAATATATTGTTTGATGTTCAGTATGGTTTCAATACAGGTATATTAATGGAAAGAGCCCTTGTTGATGCAGTAGATAAAAATTTATGAAGCTTTGGGCAAACACCTCACCACAGTCGGCATCGTTTTAGATCTCTCGTAGATCATGATATGTTGATGAGGAAGCCCTCTAATTAGTAAGGGATGAGAAACACAAGCTTATCTTGGTTTCAGAGTTACATTCAAAACAGAAAACTATTTACTATTTTCAGTGGTAAAAGCTCTGACCTTTTAGATATTGAATGTGGTACCTCAGGGTTCAATCCTTGGCCCATTGCTATTTATTTTATGTTAATGATATTCGTAATGTGTCTGCTACTTCTCCCCTCATCTTATTTGCAGACGATACAAATATTTTCTTTTCTGGGGACAATCTCAGAATATCATAAAAACTATAGTCATTTATATGACTGGGTTAAAGCAAATATGTTATCCCTAAATGGTGACAAAACAAACTGTATGATGTTTGGTAAACCTTATGATAAATTAAATTTTCATATTTCCCTAGATAGTAAACCTATTATTCACAATGATAAAACTAGATTCCTTGGTTTTCATGGCTCTGGATTATCATGGATTGACCATATAAATGCCATTTCTGTATGTGTTGCGAAAAGGGTTTGAATACTGAGAAAGCTTAAGCATATCTTGCCTAAAATATTATGTGTTATATTTGCTTAAATTTAATATTGTCCCATCTTACTGCCTGGTTGTTTGGTCTGGTACAAGCAACAATAATAGACAAACTAATGTTGTTACAGAAAAGGGCTATCTGTCACATAGCTGGGGCTGAGTCGTGTGCTCACACAAGCCCGTTATTTTCTTCTCTCGTTACTAAAGTTACCTGATCTTGTCATTCTAAACATTGCTTGTTTTCCTTTTAAATGTTTAAAAAGTAAAGTCCCCCAAAAGTTAAAACATTTTTATACTCATAATAACCAGAGTCATAATACTCGTCAACGGACTGCTCAACTTACCCTGTTCAGTAGGTCTACACCATGTTTACTTTGGTACTTTTTTGAGGGGGTGGTTTGGGTCAGAGTGAACTTCCTAAAGTTAAAATAGGAAACGGGGGTTAAAAACTGTAGCTTGTAATTATATAGTTATGTTCATGTGTGTATAGTGTTACTGTTATTAGCTCATACCAGCATGCTAGTGTGTGCTATTGTGATCACAAGGCATTTATACTCTATCAATCTGTCTGTCTGTGTGTCTGTCTGGCTATCTCTCTCTATCTCAAAATCTCTCCATCTATCTGTCTGTCTGTATGTCTGTCTGTCTGTCTGTTTGTTTGAAACTTGGACACAATATTTTTTGGGTAGTGAGCCATTTGGGGTAGTCAGGAATTTTTAGTCCAAGGTCCCATTTGGGCCCTTTGGCCCATTTTATGAAATTCTGCAAAATGCTTCTACAAATTCTCTTGTACAAAGTTGATGGTCTGTCATAATGATACTCTGTTAGTGGTACCTTCAGGGTGTTCAGGAATTTTGGGTCTAAGGCCCAAGAAGGGCCATAGGGTCCATTTTGTGAAATATTGCAAAATGGTTAACATTGGATTTAATTGCCACACTTTTTGCATGTAAAACCTGTGGCAACCTGTGTAACACTAACCAAGTATCAGTATGACAAACTATCAACATTTTATTGTACAGGAGAATCTGTAGAAGAGCATTTTGCAGGATTTCATAAAATGGGCCCATTTGGTACCTTGAACCAGAACTTCCAGAATATTATAACCAGATCATAAACCAGGCATCATTATAACAGGCAGTCAACTCTGTTCAACATAAACTGAAGGAAAAGTTAATCATGTTGCAATATTTCACAAAATGGACCCTACCCAACTTGAGCCTTGGACCCAAAATTCCTAAAAACCCTGAAGGTACCCTTAACCCAGTATCATTATGACAAACCATCAACATTGCAAAAGAGAATCTGTAGGATTATGCTATTTGTAGAATTTCATAAAAAGGGCCATAGGGCCCACATGGGACCTTGGACCAAAACGTCCAGAATACATAGACGAATCACCAACCAAATATTATGACAGGGCATCAGCTCTGTTTAACACTAACTGGAGGAAAAGATAATCACTTTGCAATATTTCACAAAATGGACCCTATGGCCCATCTTGGGTCTTAGACCCAAAATTCCTGAACACCCTGAATGTACCACTAACAGAGTACCATTATTACAAACCATCAACATTGTACAAAAGAGTCTGTAGGAGAAGCATTTTGCAGAATTTCATAAAATGGGCCATAGGGCCCAAATGGGACCTTGGACCAAAACGTCTAGAAAACATAGTTTACTAACCAAACATCTTTATGACAGGCCATGAACTCTGTTTAACATTAATTGGAGGAAGGATAAACCATTTTGCAATATTTCACATAATGGACCCTACTGCCCATCTCCAGCCTACCACCAAAATATTCTGTTCACCCTGAAGGAACCACTAACTGAGAATCATTAAGACAAACCATCAACATTGTACAAGAGAATTTTCACGAGGAAAAGCATTGTGCAGCATTTCATAAAATGGACCGCCCTTGGACCAAACCTTCCAAGACACCATAAACAGATTACTAACCAAGTATCATTATGACAGGCTGTTTCCTTCCAAAAAAACATGTGGCAATTTGTTCCAAATCCCCAGGTTTTCACTTGTCTGCCATGGGTTATCACAGGTTTTTGCATGGAAAACCATTATTCCCTCGACATTGACACAGGTTGGCCAGTTGCCACACTTTGCCACAGGTTGTATTTTGTGAAATATTGCAAAGTGATTAACTTTTCCTTCAGTTTATGTTGAACAGAGTTGACTGCCTGTTATAATGATGCCTGGTTTATGATCTGGTTATAATATTCTGGAAGTTCTGGTTCAAGGTCCCAAATGGGCCCATTTTATGAAATCCTGTAAAATGCTCTTCTCCTACAGATTCTCCTGTACAATAAAATGTTGATAGTTTGTCATACTGATACTTGGTTAGTGTTACCTTCACGGTGCATAGCAACTTTGGGCTATGCACGGGTTATAAGTTGAACGGCCCAAAATGTTCCCTCTGGTCCATTTGTGAAATATTGCAAAATGCTTAACCTCCCCTCCGTTTAATGTTAAACAGAGTTGACAGCCTGTCGTAATGATGCTTGGTTGGTGATGGTTTTCTGGAAGTTTTGGTCCAAGGTCCTGTGTCATAATTCTTTTGAGGTCGTTTAAAGTCATGTGATGCTTGTACTAGTAAAGACAAGAACCCATTGACCCTTGGTTGAAGGTATGAGCTTCTGCACCATTCATGCTCTAGTTGCTTTTCTTTTTCTATAATATAGCATGAATAATGTACCTGTTCTGCTTTCTTTGAACACCACCATATATGAGCAACATTTCATTTTGTACAGTAACATCTTGTAATTTGCCGATTTACAGTAAGTGCTGATTTATAGTAAATGCTGTTATTGTTCAAATGTATTTTAAGGGTAATACAATTTATGTATGTATGCTGCTTCAAGTTGCAGAAGAATCAATGAAGTGAATGAGTTTTCAAACGTGAAACATAGATGCCCCTTATTAGGGGAAAGAACTATTGTTTTTTGTGGAGTTCAAAGGTCATCTTTGGTCACTGGGGTAAAACTGTGAAAACTTGTTAACAAGAATCTTAAGGTAGGGATGTTGGATAGATTTCATGTAGTACTTGGATGACGTATGTCCAGAGTTAGAAGTCTATTGATTTTGGTTGAGGCAAAGGTCATCTGCGGTCACCGGGGTTTCAAAATCTGAAAACCTTGTTAACACGTTATCTCAAAGAAGGAAGCATGGAGAGATTTCATAATTAGTATATGGATGCATTGTAGTAGGAAAAAAACCCCCTATTATTTTGGTATAAGTCAAAACTAATCTGGGGTTACTAGGGGTCGAACTCTGAAAACCTTGTTAACAGGAAATCTCAAGGTAGGAAGCTTGGATAGATTTCATACCTGGAATGTAAATGCCATACCATAATAGGAAGAGTCATGCTGTCTTTAGTAGAGGTCAAACTTTGAAATTGGTTAAGGCCTACTGTAGCACTTTTATACCTCTATACTACAGGTATATGTTGGCAGCATTGGATAAGAAAAGTACTGTACACTACAAAGACCATGCAGTGATACTGTACATTTTATGTTGTACATATCCTTAGTTTCAGTTCCCTCAGTATCAGTCTCAAATGGCAAATAAATTGTTACTGGGTTTGTACAGTAGTAGAGTCACAAGACCTTGGCTGCTGCAGGAGGGTAGCAATACCCTAAATACCCTTAAAATTTACTTCAGGCAGACTTCTTGCTCACATATAGGCCTGTAATACTTACTATACTTGTAAGAAATTAAAATTTGAGCTGCACTTTGTTCTGAGTCAATTGGAGACCATACCCTTTTCTGTATTTACGGGATAATGTCTATAGTCCCCCGTCTCATTGATCCCCCATCTCATTGGTCCCTGTCTCATTGGCTGCATGGTCAAGTGGTTAGAGCATCCACAGGGCACTAAAGAGTGGACCCTCTTTCATTGATATCAAAGTTGAGGAAAATTGAAAAGATGCAGAATAGCCCACAGTCCACATTATGCAGAGAAACAAACAGAGGGCTCAGATTACACATTATCGACTTGTATGTTAACCAGGACGTGGTGGTATGCAAGAAAACAGGTTTGTGTCTGCACAAGGGGGAGCTTTTCACAGTTATGGGAGGCGCCACAAGTAATTTAGTTAGGAGAATTGGAAATGTCTGGGACGACGAGAATTGTCCTTTAAGCAATAAATATAGGCCTGATCCCCTCCCAGACTGGTGACAACTACTGTACCTGCCCTGAGAAAGTTTTCATAGCTGCATTGAGATCTAAATTGTTCCAGGCAATATATTTACACTCTATTGTGCCTTAGCGACTATTAGGAATACAACTGACATCACAGATCAACACTGACCAACAAAAGCATAGCTATGATAACTGAATTAATGTTATCAAAGTGCAGTTATAAATTGTATAATTTTTAGAGAAACAATCAAGTTCCTGATTTATGTGTTTGGGGCAGATTTTACAGTCTATTAGCCTAATTGACTGCTCTAGTTATGATACCTCAGACATACAGGAGTGTGCATAATTCTACATCAGATATCAATGAATTTCCTGCTTTTCAAGGACACTTTGTGACACTACATAAGTCAAACTAAATTTATCTCCAAATTAGAATAATTATTTATAGTACAACATACTTAATGAAAAATTTACATAAACATTGAAGACCCACAGCACACTGTACTCAACTATTAATTATTATCTCATTGCTCCCTGAGGGGGATGAGATATTGTAGTTACTTTACCCATTGGGCTATATACAGTACGGCAGTGGCAGCTGAAATAGCAACCATGCCATGGTAACAGTTAATTTGCCAAGTTACTTGTCTGAAGGGCTAACCCATTGTGAGGTACCCGAGGCAAAACAGAAGTCCATAACTGAAGCGGGGGGGGGGGGTGTCAAAGCGTGTCCGTGTGTACGTGAGGATGTTTGTGTCCAATTTTGTTTTGATAATATCTCTGAAACAGTGAAGCCGACTTTCTTTAAACTTGGGGAGAAGGAGCCATAGTTAGAACCTCAATGCTACTGTGACTTCCGGAAGTAAACATCAAAGGTGAGAGGTCAAAGGTCAGTTATGTAAAAATTCGTTTTTTCAACAACTCCAAAAGGAAACATCCCACTATAATAAACGCATCTAGTGCTACCAAATTTGTGGTTGCCATGGCAACCAAGGTCAACCGTTATGTGAAGGAAGGAAAAACACTGATTTTTACATATTTTTAAATAAAAATAGTGTGTCTAAAGCTCCTCCTTGTGGGCCAGACCAACTCTCTTCAAACTGAGTGTTAATGTACCTCAGGGCAGGGTTGCCCGTTTGGGGCTTTTGCCACCAAATTCCTGCCGCTTTTTGGATTGGTTGGCAGCAAAAAAATCCATTTGGCAGCTTGGCCCTTTTTGGTTGCAAATTTGGTGCTTTTGTGCAGTGTGAAATTTGTTCGTTAAAACGCTGTTACATAAAATTGCACATCTTTTTTGCTTACTGGTTGCCCATTATTTTACGTTTGAAATCAAGTTGCCTTGTAAGAGAATGGTTCTTTCGTATACGACAGTGAGTGAAAATACATTTTTTGTAACGTGAGCATTAGTATTTGAACAATTTTGTATGGCGCTTTGTTTTGGCAGCTAAAAAAATTTTTTTGGTTCTATTTCTCATTTTTTAGACGTTATTTGGAGACATAGCTTTTTTTTCATCTGGCAACCCTGCCTCAGGGTGGAAACATGTTGTGCAGACGTCAGAAGTAAAAGTCAAAGATCAGGGTTCAAAATTCAGAGTTTGTGAAAAATTGAAAAATCACTTTTTAGTATAATTTTAAAAAGAAACATTCCATTCAGATGAAACAACACATATAACAAAAGTGCTATTAAACATATGGTTGCCATGGCAACCAAGGTCAGAGGTCACTTGACAGAAGGTCAAATGTATGTTTTCTTATTTTGAAACATTGAAACAAATTGGAAGTGATTCCATCACTGGGTTTGCTTTACCTAAAAAGAAGGCAAAGGTATCTACTTCCTTTTTTAGATCAAGATACTGTGTTAACTATTTTGTCGTGGAAAGTGTTCATAAATTTTTAAAAGCATTTTGTGTATGTTCAGCATATCATTTTATTTAATACAATAGCTAACAGTAGTAGAAATTAAATGAGGTAGGAAAAGATGTAAATCAGGCATTTCTTCTGGCTTGCCTTTCTGCACTCCATCCTTTAGCTGCTGTTGTTACCTAGTGTTTTGCTCAGGTAGTGATTATACATGAAAACATGAGGTGTTTCTGCGGATGGAGACTGTGTTGGCACCTTTTGTTTGCCTCCACACTTCTGCTACATCAAGGATAAACTGTCTAGTTATCCTTCATGGTCAGTTAACTGTTCACTTGACCATGAAATGGTCTTGCAGCAGATGTTTGCCTGGCCATTGTATTCTGCAGGGTAGCCTGTTTACACTTGAGAGATTTTGTGTATGCAAGTTGTGAAGAGTAGGGAAGTGAGGATCTTATATAGCTTTTGTGGTTTAGTTGCAGTGTACAGTTGGCGGACATTGAAGTGGATTTTAGTATCAGCAAAAACATGGCATGATTGGACAAAATTATCTTTGATCTTGTCCCACTAACTAATCCTTCATTCAAATGAGTTGGCACCCATGTTACGTATACAGCTACATGTAGCTGGATTAGGCACGTAGGCAGATTACTATTGTGTGCATGAGTGAAAAACTATTCCTGGGGCACGCTGCTGGATTTGAGTTCAGTGTGAAGCTTCTTTCCAGGAAGAGAGTTTTCCAGCATAGAATTGTGATTCTGCTGCAGACTGCATTATAAAAAAGCATGCCAAAAGCACATGGAAAACTCCTTAGAAGAATTTGGATTAAGACCCTTACTATATTGTTAAAGAATTGTTACAAAGGTATAATACGCTTCTTTTTTCTCAGGATTTTTAAAGACATCTCAAAATTGCCTTCTGCTTCCTAGGAGGTACCTTGATCATTACCAAGATTGCCTACACTCAGTGTTGCAATGGGCAGCTCTAAATAAATCCATATTTTTGGTCCAAGTTTGTCTTAGGGAAGGTTTAGGTGATTTTTTAAACTTTGGCACTTAATATGTAAACAGTGGCGATTAACTACCATCAATGCAAAAAGGTAAATATTGTGTCTTATTTGCGCCAAGAATGGAAAATTACTCGAATCATTATTAAAACTGCGCAGACAGTCACAAATTAAGCCCTTGCAAAACTTTTGCCAGAAAATCTTATCCATTACTAAAGTTTACTGTATGTATAGGCCTATTCCATTACTTGAAGATTTGAAGGTTATAGTGCATGGATCATTTATAAATTCAAAAGACGGAAGGGAATTTCTTTGTTACTGTGTTTATTTTGGATTGCATATATTTATCATCTTGTATAAAATAAATTATGGATAAATTATGGTTTTAAAGGTATAAAAACTCCATGTACTGCAAAAAAACAAACAAAAGAAAAAAACATTTGCCTGAGGGGCCAGCTGGGGAATTTCTGTGTGGTGGTTCATTACAAGGAGATCAGTAATGTTGTGATGTGTACATTAGAGCTAACATTAGGTGCACTGAAACTAAGTAGTGTAAGGCTGTCTGACTTTGAGTTTCTTCCAAGACGCATACTGTACATTTCATGCCACATCTGCAGGATTAAATAACTATGCATGCTTCACTCTACATTATAATAAAAGCTCAAATTCAGAGTTGCACCAGATCATGCAGTGGCGTCATGCCGTGAAATGGCCCCTTACAGAATCGAACACTTCTAATTTCCCGATCAATGGGCCTTTCATCGGGTTTTCAGTGAAACGTTTATAGCGAGTTCACACCTTATCATCTCAGCAAAGATGCCTATCAGGCATTGCTCACAACTTAAGTGGATTATCACCATGGCAACTGCCGGTAATGCTTTTCTGTGAATGGCTATTCTGGAGAAAGATAATCTGCTTTAAGAGATAAGATCAGCAGGCAGGAAATGACAGTAACTAATCAGAGGCCTTTGGGAATTAACATTACATGCATGGCTGCACAATTTCTGTCAAAATCTGTAAAGGGCATTTTTTGACATGTGTCCAGGATTTTGGAGGTGAGGGGCTTAACCTGCCATTCCTCTGACTGATGTGATAGAGTGTCATAAGTGCGGGTTTACATGCTAGTCCAGGGAAATTTATTTTTTTGGCTTTGCCTAGAACTAGTTGCTGACAAAGGTGTTTCTTGCAATGAAAATAACATGTCACATGTAGACCTAATTTGCATTAATTCAAAATGGCCACAGTTGTAATGGACGTTTGTCCATATTTCTAGATATGAGACTAACAGAAGAATGATGTTAGTGTCTATATCCATATCAATGTAAAAGAAAACAGTCAGTGCCTGCATTTGTTTGTGCATAAAGGCCACTCCATGATAAAGGATATGCACTTTTGAATTATTCTGTTATTATCATTCATCTCCTATTCGCTTTAATCTACAGGTATCATTAAGGAATAACATTTACAATGGACATGGGATATTGTCACAACAGTTCCTTATTGCAAATGAACTATATAAATTAAGCCAAGAGAAACAAAGTTGTAGCCCCATTAATAAAGCAGACATTTGTATTAAAACATTTACTTCTTGTCTTTTCACATTGGACGCACGTGAATTCGTTTCATTTGGGAGGGAATTTGTTCATAAAAGAAACATTTCCGTAGGTGTAATGAGACATCCCGATCACTTTAACAAATAGACATTTTGAGGTTTCTTGGATGACAACAGAAAACATGAATGCACAGCTTTAATCAGTTTGTTTGTTCAGGTGGACTGGGCCATGCTTTATTTTTGACTTCTGTGAAAAGCTTGCTTTGCATGTACTGTAAGTCTAGCGTAATCGTTGCTATGAAAGGATCTAAGAAATGTTCTTACTAAAGTTCCCTGGTTTTGCTGAGTCTCTTTATTTTAAAAGTAAATTGGCAGTACCACTGTAAGAACAAGTGACTTGATGAAACTTGAAAAAGCACAGTTAGGATATAAGAATATTGTTTGAACATTCAACTCGGAAGTAACAAATGCCAGTTTTGGAGACTATACAACAGAAAGAGTCATATTTTTATCTTATATATAATCTGAATTAATGAGCAAATACATGTGCCCCTTGCAGATGCGATTTACCACTGTGTTAACTCATCTTTCCTTTACAAAACAGGAAGATCATTCAAAAGCACAACGTCTACAAGAGAAGGCTAATGCAGATTTTATCACTAGTGTCTTTAAGGTAATATGCTGCATTTTGTGTGAATAAAAGTCATAGTGAAGTGTGAAGTTTAGGACAGTCATGTTACCACGTTGTTTTACAAAACTTGATATTGGCAGATCATATACACCTATATCCCTTTTGGAAGCAATATATGTTACTGGATAGCCTTTTGCATGAGAAGGGTAAATAGCCATCTAGATTCATGTCAGGTTTCAAGGATTCAGGAAGAGGCATCATTGATAGATGACATATAACTTTAAGACATACCTTTTTTCACACTAAAATTTTAAAAGTGTTTCAAGCAGCGTTACGCTCACAGATGCAGTGTTTGCTGGTATTTTTTCCATGAAAAGTAATATAAAGCCAAAGGCAGGCAATGAATCTATGAGATGGTAATGTTGTGTGTGTATGCGCACTCACAAACATGTCCTTAGCGGGCGCCAAGGCAGCCGGCAAGAGCTCAGCTCTCACACATCTTTTGAAACTGGTGTAGCTACCCGAAAATTCGGCCACTAGAATGAGAAGTCATGCACAGCTGCACATGCTTACCTTGAAGCGCAGCCTGCCCTCAAGCACCTAGCTCACCTTGCCTACCTCTTGGGCAGCTTCGCTGCTGGGGAATTTCCTGGCATTTCCTATTGGGTCCTTTCCTTGTACCTGTAAGGCATTGGATGTGTGTATGTGTGTGCGTATGGTGTGTGTATGTGTGTGACGCCTGCTTGTCAACATGATATCTCAAGAGGGGTAACTCCAAGGGATCTCATACCTGGTGTGTAGATTGCATTTATTGAGTAGATGCTCCATACTGTTTTTGGTGGAGGTCGAAGGTCATTTGGGGTAACCAGAGGTCAAATGGTAAATATCTTGGAAATTGCTTGTAAACATGATACATCCAGAAGGATAAATATGTGGGATCTCATACTTACCATGTGGATTGCCCATATTGAGAAGATGATCCCTATTGTTTGTGAAGGTCAACGGTCATTTGGGGTATGCCAGATGTAAAAGGTTAAAATCTTGGAAACACTATCTCTTAAGAAGGGTAACTGTGATGGATCTCATACTTAGCATGTAGATTGCCCATATTAAGTGATGATTCCAATTGTTTTCCATGAAGCTCAAAGGTCATTTGGGGTCAAAAGAGGTAAAAAGGTCAAAATCTTGTAAACACTTTATCTTAAAATGATGATGCCTATTGTTTTCAGGGGAGATCAAAGGTCATTTGGGTACACCAGTGGTCAAAAAATCAAAACATTGTAAACAAGATATCTCCAGGAGGGTAACTGTGAGGGATCTCATACTTAACATGTGGCCATATTAATTAGATGATCCTTATTGCTTTTAGTGCAGGTCAAAGGTTATTTGTGGTCACAAGAGGTCATAAGGTTAAAACATTGTAAAAATGATATCTCCAGACGGGTAACTGTGAGGGATCTCATACTTAGCATGTGGATTGCCTGTATTAAGAAGATGGTTCCAATTGTTTTTTCATGGAGGTCAAATGTCATTTGGGGTCACCAGAGGTTAAAATTTTGTAAACACTATGAGTATCTCCAGAGGGGTAACTGTGAGGGATTTCATACTGAATAAGAGGATTGCTCATATTGAGTAGATGATCGCAATCTTTTGTAGTGGAGGTCAAAGGTCATTTGAAGTCACCAGAGGTCACAAGGTCAAAACCTTGTAAACATATTCCAGAAGGATAACTGAGGAATCTCATACTTAGCATGTGGATTGCCCATTTTGAGTAGATGATCCCCATTGTTTTTGATGGAGGTCAAAGGTCATTTGCAGTCACCAGAGTTCAAAATGTCAAAACCTTGTAAACACTATCTCAAGAAGTGTAACTGTGGGGGATCTCATACTTAGCATATGGATTGCTTATGTTGAGTAGATGATCCCCGTCATTTATCGAAGAGGACAAAAGTTATTTGGGGTCATAAAAGGTCAAAACCTTGTAAACATGACATTTCTAGAAAGATAAATCTGAGAGATCTCATACTTAGCCTGTGAATTGTTCATATTGAGCATGTTGATGGCCATATAGGGTAGGTGATACCTATTGTTTTGGGTGGAGGTGAAAGGTCATTTTAGGTCACAAGACTTTAAAAGGTTTTGACCTTATTAACATTAAAATGATATCTCAAGTAGGATAACTGTGTGAGATCTCATGCTCTTCATGTGGGCAATTCATGTTTGTTACAATATATCATACGGCAAGGAATCACTAAGCCTCATGGCTTTCTAGTTGTTCTTTTAATTCCATCGTCTGAGGAATATATAAATTACAATGCCCTCTGTATGCACTTGAATGAGTGTATGTCACCTCATTTGCTTGTAAACAAGAGATAAATCAAAACTGGTATTAAACTGTGAGGGATCCCATACATGGGTTGGGTACCCTTTATTAAGAAGAACCTGTATCCTTTGTCAAAAGTCAAGGGACGTTAAGGGTCACCAGAAGTAAAAAGCTTGAAATTTTGCCAATATCTTGAGAAAGACAATGAGTTTCATACTTAGTGATGTGGGTGCATCATCTTATGTAAAAGCAGGGAGCTGTTAGGAAGGAGACACAACTTTCCACAGACCTTTGAAGTAATGTTTGTTTCCGATGATAATCTTGCTTTTCTCTTCAAAATTCCTATCAACCAGGATTAAGTGACCTGCAGTTTTGTCAAAATGACAATGAATAGTTTTACTCCTTACATTGAACAGTTAACTTTTCGTTGCCAGTCGCTACAAAAACATGAAATTTTACAGTTTTGTCATTTTTGGTGAGTTTGTTTGAAAGTGATGAGAAAATTTGCCAGAATTGAGGGAAATGATTGAGGCTTGAACAATGTTTAAAGCAGGAACACAAAGGAAGTACATTGTTTAAACTTTCATCGACATTCGTTTAGTTAAAAGTCTTGATTAAAGCTTGTCAACCATCGGTAACAAACCTCAAATCAAAGTAGGTTTTTACAAAGGCAATTGTTTCAGGATTACTTGGGTTTGAAAGGGGTTGATGATTATTAGCAAGGAAGTCAACAAGGCTAGACAATAGGAACAAAGAGACTTATCAATCAAAGTTTGATACCTGAATGGGATGAAATCATTTTCAAGTACTTATTATCTGACAGATTTGATTGTTGTGTCTCCTTCCTAACAGCTCCCTGGTAAAAGAATGCGTCTTATTTTGGTAAAGATCAAAAGATCCTTGAGATCACTAGAAGTCAAAAAAGGAAAATCTTTGAGATTGAATTCCTTTCAAAAATTTCAAAGTTAGTAAGCAAAAGCCCTTTAGAAGGTCTGACTATGATTGTGTTTGTCAGAGGTCATATGGGTTTCAATTATGATTCCCGTGCATGACCTGTGGGTGTCAATATTGAGTATATGATCATTATAACATTTGGGTTTAGAGGTTTAAGGTCATTTGAAATCACTGGAGGTCAAACTGTAAAACCTTGCAAATGTGAGATCTCAACTTCAACGGAGAATCTTTTCTGTTGTGGCTTTCTACAGTATTTGTCAGAACACATTGGCAGAGAATGGCGACTTGTTGGCAGAAATCTAGGACTGCAAGATGCAGAACTAAATCACATCGAAGCAGACAATCCATGGAACAAACAGGGAGCCATTTACCAAATGTTAGTGAAGTGGAAGAGGAGACAAGGCTCAAATGCTACGTATGGTATTTTGGTCAATGCTCTAGAACAATCAGGAAGAAGAGATCTAGTGGAGAATTGAGAAGAAGATACAGATTGTATGTGTACTGAGTCGCCATTATTACCATTACGTATCATTCATTATATTGCTTGTTGCTATTGTTAAAACAAGTAAATTTTGTTAATTAGGGAAGGAATTTAGATGAGTTACGTTTTATGCAAATAACCACAACTAATTTGTGATAGCCTAGCACAACCCTCTTTTACCAAAGATGGTTAGGTTATTTTTGTGATGAAAAATCAACATTAGACTTTAATAGCACCATGAAATACGATGGCACTCTATTACAAAAGTGGATTTCATGAAATATACTGAAGTACTGATGTCTTTTAGCAAACAAATATGGGATGTGAGATGAGCAGCTGTTTTATAGATAAGACAGTGCCTCAAAATTTATGTTTGTCGAGAACTGTGGAAGATTCTCAAAAATATTCTTCTATCCCTCGCACATCTAACACATGTCAAAACGAAAGCCACTATACCTTTAAGAGTATCTCCTTACTATAACATAATATAACCAACACAAGTGCTTTTGTAAGTTCAGGGAAGCAGAAACATTCTCTGACATTTGTAGTAGAATATTATGTGCAATTAGTTTTATTTGTCTACCCAGACAACAGGCAACATTATTTTCGCTCTAGAATAGTAACATGTGTAATATCATAGATGACACACATTCCAATAGTTACTATGTGTATACTTTCGTGGCTCCATTTCTACAATACATTAATATATAAATATAATTGATATTCATGTTTATATTTATATTTTGAAAAATAAATCACATTATTCTGATTACAGTACTGTATGTGTTGCAAACACTGCGATATTTGGAACAGATCTTGAAATAAAAATTGTATTAGAAAGATCACATTACATTGTGTGCAAGGTAATGATTAATCTCTGTATCTAATAACAAAACTTTTGTGTATGTGCTTTTTAAATCTCATTATCAGGGATGACACTTTCACTCCTGTCTGGGTCTTTCTTGGCCTTACATTGAAGACAGAATGATGCTTCTCATTAAGTTGTCTTTGGTTAAAAGTTTCAAGTTTTTCCTCATCTGTTGAACTTGCAGGCAAACACTGTAGCTAATTTAAAGTGAACTCTTTTTGCCTGACATCTGGATTGAATGTTTTTTTTCTTTTATTTTTTTGTATATAATTGTATATTATATTCAAGTGTGGGTATGTTTGTGATGCTTAGCATGAAAACCCAGTATCTCAAGTTAGCAATTACATGTGCTCTTCGAACTTGATATACAGATTTGCCATATGAAGAGAATATACTATTGTTTTTATGGCGGTCAAAGATCATTTCAGATCACAAGAAGTGAAAAACTAGCAACCTTTTAAATATGAAGTTTTATGATAGGAATGATGGTTACTTTTCTTATTTTTCAAGATGGATTCATCACATTGAGAGAAAGAACACTATCATTTTTGATAGAAGTCAGAGGTCTTTCAGTTTACCAGAGGTTAAAAAACAGATAACCTTGTGAACATGACATCTCAAGATATGAATGATAGAGGCTAATTTTCCTACTTGGTGTATAAATATGTCAAATTGGCAGGAAAAGAATTTCGTTTTTGGTGGAGTTCACAAGTCTTGTAAGGTCACCAGAAGTCAAAAACCAAAAAATTAAACTTATAAACACCACATTCTTTCGTGCGAAGCATGCACTCTAAATGCCAGGGAGTAAATAATTCACTCGAATTGCCTAGTGAATTAATTTCCCATCTATTAAACGGAATATCCACTCACTTAGGAGTGACAAAATCGCCACCACTTCATTGTTATTTCCATCGTTTAGAAAGAGTGAATACATAATATCTACGTAAGTTTCATATCCAATTAGATGGAAGGTAATGTTGCTCGCGCCGCGCTGGCGCCGCCGGTTCTTACGTACCAACCCGCTATGATATGTATTGGAAGAACTGTGCTACTGTTACTAGACGGCTGGCTCGACTGTACTTGCGGACCCGGAGAATTGTAGAGTACTATATCACAAAATCTCGCATAGGCCATAGCAGAATACACGCAGTGTCTCATCGTAATCATTTAGGCTTAGCTAAAAAGAATATCACCACAAACACCTAGCCTAATCATGGATCCTTCTGTGAAAGCTTGGCTGGAAGATCACGGTTTTAACCAAGACATCGTTAATTTGTTTGAAAGTGAGTATATACTTAAGAACTTCAGTGTAAGCTTACCTCTATAGCAACCAGCAGTTAGGCCCTAACTTTACTAAAGCCTAACATTATTACTACTGTAGTACTGGCCTAGGCCCTAACATGAGGCCAATGTAACCTGGCAAAGCCTATGTTCAAACGGATAAGGGTAGCCTAAACCTACAGTATTTCAATTCACTTTGATAGTAGGCTAGGCCTACATAATATGTCTTGAAACGCACGCATCGTGTCAGCATTTAATATTGGCAGGCCTAGCCTAGGCCTTCAGCTCTTACACTGAAACCCTGCCAGAGTCACCAAGTCCTCTGCCTTGGGAATAATCAAGAACATGATCTGTTGGCTACATTTCGAACTTTCGATATGAAATACCATCCTGCTACGTAAGTGCTATTCAACCCCATCATACCCTAGCCTTTGCCTAAGGTTCGCCCCAAACGTTGTGCCTGGTCTAGGCTAGGCTGCTACTTACTACCCAGGGGCCTAGTAGTAGGCTGCTTCCAAATGCTTAATTTGCCGGGATCAGCTGGACATGTAAGTTTTCTGTGTCAATTTTGTACTCCCCATACATCATGACACTGTACAGTATTTGACCCTGGCCATTTACCATTGTTAAAAGAAGGGTGCTCAATCACTTTTGTCTGTATAAATGCATCATTAATTTTAAGGGACAAGAATACCATTCCAAGTTTGAGCTAAAATAAAGCTGGTATTGAATCCACAAGAAACAACACTTTTGGTAGTTGAAATCATTTGCAATCAGTCCCCCATGTCATAGTCTTCAAAAGGCTTTTGTATCCAGTTAGTCTTTACTAAAGAGACACAATAAACACACTTTTGTGACCTATAATATTCCATTGTTATTTGAAGCTCCCTTTGACATGCCACAGAGACATGCACAGAGACATGCACCTTTGAATAGAAGGCCACAACAATATCATTGCAAGGAATTGCTGTGGCACACAGTTCTTGCT
>WURT03671734.1:0-37035 GCA_009936505.3 Holothuria glaberrima | reverse complement strand
TTATTATTATTATTATTATTATTATTATTATTATTATTATTATTATTATTATTATTATTATTATTATTATTATTGTGTGGGAATAAAATAAAACTGAATTAGTATGCGGTATCTAGGCATGGAATACCTCTCTCTACAAGTTGTTCGTATAGTTTCACCGCCGGTGACGATATATGAACTTTGGACTCTACCGAAAACGACATGACTAGTTTAGTGCCGTGACTTTCCAAGAATTGAAAACATTTGAGATTCCTAACTTAAGTGCTTAAGAGGTTTATAGTTAATGACCTCTGATGACCTTAAATGACTATAAACTACAACAAAGCAAAAGGATTCTTCATTGTTACATATAAAATCTATATCCCAAGTATGGTAAGTAGCAAAAAACCAAAAAATCTGAAATAATAAATGTTTTCATGGGTTTCCTACTCTGGCAGTGAGAATGAGAACCGGATCATTTTCTACTAAACCATCTTTATACACGTTTGTTGTTAACTGTGCTTAACTGTAACATGGTCGCAACATCTTTTACACGAATTTATCATTAAGGAATTGAAAGGAATTGAAAGGAATTGAATTACTTACGACATTAAGGTCATGAAAAGACATGTTTTTCTCAATATTTTTATCATTGGAATGGCACAAACTTTAAGCCCCCTTATGGTAGCACACCCCCATTTAACCCTCCATTGACTTACACACTAATTTGAAAAAGTAAACTGGCCACTAAAACCTTGTAGAAGTTTTCACTTGGTACAAGCTACCCCTCACAAGAAAACTGACAAGTTGGCCATTCATGACAAATTCAATTTACCATACCATGACCATGTAGATTTTTTGCTAGCGGAGCTCAAAGCTTCCGTACCTTTACCCAGAGCCTTTTTACTCAGTCAAAGCCTAATATTCGGCCGCTAGCTTCCAGGCCCATAATTTCCCCCAAAATTGCTCTAATTGACCCCATTTTGCTACCAGCGATACTTTGTCTAGTCTCCTTTTATATTAAATTGACAAAAGACCCCATCCTATTTGGTAACATTTCACAAAAGTTATCCCAATGTCTCCTATTGGTGTTATTTGTGAAGGAGAACAAATGGCGCACTTATATCGAGTTATTAATGGGGGCGTGCTACCTTATATCGTTGAAGACGAAGTGACATCATTTGCGCCCACGCCAAACTTTCTATCCTTTAGAAAACGTTTTTATGAGCAGTTTACAAGATTTTCGAAGTTCCACGTCTAGTGACCTTAAATAACCTTGGACTTCCACCAAAATCAATAGGAATCTTTCTCTGAACATGGCAAATCTATAAGTCTTAAAGTATCCATTATTCCCATGTAACAATAACATGTTTACAATTTCTCGCTTCTCTACCAATGGTGATCTCTTGTGAGCTCTAGCCTTTATATTGTATTTTACTCTTTAACTCTTTAAGAAAGACTACTGCACCGTCCTTCAAATCAATAGAAAAACAAAAAAGGATTATTGAGGAGTGTTATGACTTGCTTACTTGATATATAGGGCCTTCAAGAAAGGATAAGTCTTCTCTGTGGTAGAGAGCGAGCTTTCCTACAATAAAAAAAATTATGACTTTTAATAAATAATGATAGGTGGATGAACATGTTTTCAGTAAAGGAAGTATTTATCTTTCGTTTAAATCAGCAGATAGATTCGGCGTGACCATAAAAGCAATAACTTAAAACTATATGACACACTTTCGTCAATACTATGTTACTCACTGCAGGTTAGTACTATTTCCAGATCAACGGAAGGAATGGGTCTGGTGATGAAATTTAAATCTGATTATACTCCAGCACGTCTCTGGAGTTGAGGGTTTTGATTTGCAGAAGGATTGTCGTGTCAAGAATAATACAGGTAGAGTCACAGAGCGGAAAATGAGTTCTTAATTTCACTTCGTCGGAAATCGTTCAAGAAAGGAAACACCAAGCTAAGTTTGCACACAACGTTACACTCTTTAAAGGTATTTTGAGGGTGGAGTTGGGTTGGTGGTTGAGTGTACTGACTTCTTCACTAGCGGTCTCCGGATCACTTCCCGGTGGAATCCTTTCTGGGGACTGAAGTTAACTTGTTCAGCATAGCTGTTCACAGTGATGGTAAGGGGTGTTACTTGGTGAATTATAATTGGGCATCCGATTGTCCGTTAAGGAAGTTGTCCGATTCATCTTTGCTAAGTTCAGCTGTTGAGCAGTGGTGCAGAGCAAGGAACTTTTACCCCTCCCAGCCTTTGAGGAAGTGGCTAAAAACTGGGGATACACTCACGTCCGTCGGATGGAGACGTTAAAATGGTGGTCCCGGGAACAGGATTGTGAGAGATTAGTACATGCCTGCCTGGGAAACCTCTGATCACCAGTCGAAAAGAGAAGGTGAATCTCGCCGGTGTTCATCCACGCTAACTTTGGTATAGGGTCCTCGATGAGCCAATTGGTTTCCTGACCCTAAAACCTAAAGTTAAACTCAAATGTTAAACTTACACTTAATTTGCATTTTATACAAATTGCTTTTCACATAGATGAATCCTCCCTCTCAACAAGTTTTCTCGGGAAACCAACAACACCCACACGTAGCCCCAGGACTTTTCGCCAACCCAACTATACCTGATGGGAAATTATGGGGATCAAACGTTCGGCGAAGTATGGGGAATACCCAAATTATTTGTGGAGGGATTGAAGTTGTTCTTGGTATAGCTGTCATCTGTATTCCTACCTACTACTTCGATGCCTTGGACTATGTAGCCTGGGGAATATGGACTGGAGTGGTATTTATTTCATGCTTATTATGCCTTAACGTTCCGGAAGAGTGAAAGATTTTAAACTTGTAAAACTTTTCAAAACGTTTTGCGTCCTACGTAGAAATAAGAGACTTCGCCAGACAGTCATTAATTGATTAACCAATAATTATATCCTTAAAAATTTGTTAAGTTATGTAAGTATTACAGTCATAAATATCATTTCCTATTAGGAGAAGGTGTACTACGTTGCAATCGCTTCACAGTAAAAAAAAATATTTTCTTTTTCATAGTTTGCTATTGTGGCAGGAGTCCTGGGTGTTTACAGCCTGACGAAGAGAGGCATGGTAAGTCGCACTGAACGCAGCGGTGAAAAGACGAACAGGGAGAGAAATTAACAATTGCTAAGTTCATCTCTCACAGCTATTATATTTAATGAAAGTTTACTTAAACATCCCTGCATTTTGTAACGGTAAATCGTTTGGTGTAAATATGAGGCCATATAGCGGATGTTATTGTCATGTTGTGGAGTGATTCCATCTGAGAACCAGAGTGTAATCATCGATTTCTAGTTATTCGATTTGTTTACTGACAAATTGGTTACACAACGTACAATGGAAATTACTTAACTTGGCATCGTTTCCTTTATTGGATGCAGGTCGTTGCTTACATGGTCACTTCAATTATTACTGCGGTACTGTGTGGAGGTTGCTTTGTCTATGCCATTTTCGGAGCTCTGTTCAGTGTAAGTAACATGCATGATGACTCTAGTGAATTCATAATAGTCCTTTTTAAGAAACAAGTGTGAGTCCTTGACTGGTATCGATTTCGTGTTCCACTTTCTGATAACAAAACTCGAATAAAAAGCGATAATGACTTGAGCAACATTGAAACGGAATGAGATTGGACTGAACTGTACTAGACCTAATCCCATGCTGTTATAATACGCTGTGTGAACGTGCTTTGACAAAACCTGTTTCGAATTTGACCTTTTGAGGAGGATCAAAGTATCTTATTCTGGCACGAGTTTACTAGGGGATGTGTTTGCCTACTTTAATTTTGTCGACAAATGTGTCTGACTTTCTTACCGCACGACACAATGGTTGTATACAGCGCATTACGTTTTGTTACATTATCTTGATTGCTTGGTTGCTCACTTTAACATAAACAAGTATCAATGTGAATATTAGAAGTGCTCTTGATAACCTTAAAGAAATAAACACGACGTATCTTTCCTCAAACAGTTAAACACATAGACCGTAGGTATATGACGTAACATAGGTAAAATGCGCCCTAGTATAAGGTAGACCCAAATATATTGGTGAGCCTCAGTAAACAGGGAGGACATGTCCTGTCGTTTAGGCACGTTAGACTATGTGCAAAGGATACATCGCGTCCTGGGTACAATATGTGAACAAATGTCATGTTCCTAACCAGCATGACGTCATTTAATAGGATTTTAATGGATGAAAAGAACTAGCCTAGTTCAATGGAAGTATTTACAAACCTTTTAATCCACTTTTGTTGTTTTCAGTTCATGTATTTCAATTGGGTAAAAGTACATGCATAAGAAGAATAAAAAACTAAGAAATAAAACCAAATACATAAAACAATTTAAGACTACAAAAAGTACACATAACAAAAACAAAGAGGTAAAGCAGTAAGAACTAATAAAATACAAAAAAAAAAACAAGTGAAATGGAAGTTACACAACTAATTAAAGAATAAAGTAGGTTGGAAACACAGAAACTAGAAGATAAAAATGACATATGAGTAGGAATGAGGGCAGCTGACTGATAAAAGAACCCAACCTTGAACAAACGAGTAAGTGAAGCGCTTCAGTAAGGAAGGAATTACGGTATCTAACTGTTCTTGAACGGAATACCTGTAACCCGATGACGGATCTATTTAACGTGATAAGGCTATGGAAAGGCTCTTAATATACTATTCCTTTAGTACACTAGCCTTGTAAATAGATTCTAGGGGAGGAAGGCTTGATCCTTTACATCGTTCACTGCTTTACGCACTCTCACTATCTCTTCTCTAAACTTCATGCTACCATAAAAAATATAATGCTAAACGTTACGAAACTTTGTATTATTGACCGGTAAACAAGACCAGGATGGTATCGTCAATCATACATTGCTTTAATTTCCTAGTACGAAAATAAATTAAGTTGTTGAGACGCTTTACTTCTGAGGGCTTTTGCAGCTTAATTTATTGTCAATAGTCGTTCCTAGATACTTGTCAACCCTGTCAACTTCTTTTACGTGAATAAAAATACGATAATGAATAAAATGTCGTTTCCTAAAATCAAACACTTTTTTGTTTTGCCATTATTTAAAATCAGACTATTGGCTTTACAGAAGTTTGTGACCCTTTAAATTAGAGTCATCCCGGTTTCTTGAATTGCAAAAGGTACAAAACACGTTAACATAACAACGTGACACGAGTTAAAAAACGAATCATCAAAATATATTCTAAAATACGACAACAAAACACTCTACACTCATAACAGCAAAAAGTTCATATAGGTACGTCTATACTGGCCATGCATGCAAAAGTTCAAAATTATACTCCAGTGAAACGAGTCTCTGAAAATTGGAGTTCATTTATGGCTGGCGAAGAACGGTGACTAGGTTTCCGTCTCTTGGGTCGTAGCTCCTTATTCAATCTGCTTGTCGTGCCGAATAGGCTGTAACGAATTAAGACCGATCCTTAAATAGTTTCTATTTAAATACAAAATCCAGCCTTCATAATATTTTTTTCTCTTGAGTTCCACCCTTTTTCTGTACAGTCAAACAGTATCCATCACAAAATAAATATGATTGTCTCTCTGCTTTTCTACAGATACTCTTTCTCTAGTGATTGCACATAATTTAAAGACTCGAACCCATCTAAGTTTCTCATATGCCCAAAGTTATTACTTTACATGCTTTTGGATCATGATACCTGTATCCTTACCTATCAAAATTGACCTTATAATTTGTATTGCACCAAAGCCAACTATTTCATTGTAATACATGAACATTCCAAAATTTGTTAAGGCGTTTTCTCTTTTCCCCCACTTCTCGTTTCCTTTTATATCAACACAAGCAACATCAAAACATCCAAATACAAACTTAAACTGAATAGAAATTGAAGGAAAGTTTTACAGAATACTCAAATGATGATTTAACATAGCGTGACTCCACCCGAGCCTTTCCATCTCCATGTGAATCGTGGACATATACATCTGCAAGCTTCCATGATTAAACTCTTTACTTTCACAATAACTTGTTACAAAACTGTGTATTAACCAGTTAGCAAAGTAGATAGCACACCAGCCCTAAATACAAGTTCTCTACAATACTTTTAACCAGTTTAACTTTGGCAAACCAGGCCTCTGTAATAATTTCTCAGTAAACCGAGTAGATGGCACACCAGTCCTCTGCAATAAATTCAGTAACTGCACCTCAGTTACTAGCACCAAATTGATGGCCACACCTAGGGCCTATCAGTAAATACATTCTACTAACTGCACATCAGCTAGTTTTCCTTACGGTTCACCTACTGGTCTCTCGGAGTGAAGTGAGTACATATCCCACAAAAGTTGAACACACATCTGCTCAAGAATCTTCGCATTAAAATAATACAATACAAAGCACAGCTTACTAGAATGCTTTATGGCCTCAGCCACTGTATGAATAGATTAAACATGCCATTTTCCTAAATAATTGGATAGGTTGCATACCTAAAGTGCTTTTACCTGTAACAATAGTAAAGGACAATCTGGGTGAAATTTTACTGTCACACAGTTAACAAACTGTTGTACTCCAGCAACAAAGGCAGAGCTGTCATTGACATAAAGAAAACCATTCAACACAGTGCCATCTGCATATTTGATTAATATTCACTGGACATTTGACACTTGTCAATCATTAGGGTACAGACTAAGAAGCACCAGTGAAAGCACAGCGGTGCTGATGACACGCTGGTCTGATGTGGCATCACCCATTCTAGTAACCATCTGAGGTCTAGACCGCATATAGTTGAGGACCCAGAGAGTAATATATGGTCAACATTCATATTAAGCAGTCTTTATACCGTTATGGACACTGTTATAGTGTTGTAAGCACTACAAATAACAAAGAACATATAGGCAGATCAACATACTGAGCGTCAGTAGGTAGTATGTTATCAATTTTACAGATATGAAAATGCCCCTCTATAAGATGGACAGCTTCTTTTGATCGAATACGAGAGTTGTCTGCGTTGATCATTTATCCGGTGAATAATACACTTATTTCGGTCCGTTTCGTGGCCAGTGGATCCATGTAGAAGAATTTAATGGTTGCTGGCTACTCCTCATAAAAAGCTCACACGTAGGCCTTTCACACTGATGAAAAATCTGTGTACCGAGACGGCTAATATTTTGAGCTGAGAGAGCTTGTATAATGGTAGTACCGACCTATTCACTCCATTCAAAATGCTTTTCTGTGTCGCAGAGGTTTAAAATATAAAATACTAAAAGAATGCCTAAAATTGTTGTAATGTTCTTCTTTGCCTTTCCCGCTGACTATTTGAAATCTTTTCCCACCTCATACACACCACAATTTGAACCGTAAGTTACTTCAGCAACATAGTCTGTACAATGCCCTTAAAATTTTCCCAGGTATGAAATTTATAGGATATCACCCTTTAAATTCTCTTGAACTAGTATTGTGCTACCACAAGCTGTTAATTGACAGTTCTTCATTAAATGCAAGCACAAAGCTTACTAAAAGATTATTTGCTATTTTATTACGATGAACGAACAGTCTTAATCTTGAATATTTCAAACTTGAAATGCAAATGATCAAGGAGTGTCTTGACCTTCTCTTCAACTTGAGGTTAAGCTCATGTGAAGTATCTTTTTTCAGCCAGTGAAGAAGGTAACCAATCCTCATGGCCCCTGATGGTAAGGTTTAAAAGAAGAGGGGTTGATCACATAAGTTTGAGTGTCCCTTCCCAGCTTGTGAGCAGAACACACTAGGGGTAGCATTTGGTTTTCGCCCTAGCCGAAAGGACCCTTTTCAAAGTGTGACATATCAACTCTCTGACGTCATTTTGCAAATAACATCATCACGTGACTTCAAACTTTGGTAACTCATTTTGAAAGGAAAAGAAATCCATCCTACCTGCTTCCCTGTGACTGGAAAAATGTATCACATGTAACAAATAAGCAAAAAAATTCAAAATGCTATCTTCTTTTTCTTTCATTTTAAAGTATGGAGGCAGCCTGGCATTGTATATCCTGATGTGCATCGTCTTCCTCATACACATGGTGATTTCAATTATTGGAGCAAGTTTCACCTGCGGTGCTCTGTCCTCCGCAACTAATCACTCTCAACAAGTTGTAAGAAAACATAAATATTCTGTGACAGTATTCATTTTATCTTTTCATGTTGTAATGAAACAAGGCCCTACATTATTATAGCTTTAAAATATTTATACTTTTCGCAAACAAATAGAAGAAGAAAGCATAATAATTTTGAGATAAACTAAAAGAAACTGGTTAACTTTGTTTCAGCCATCTTGATTCTTGAAATAAGTAATAAATAAAGGAACACAACAAGAGTTGTAGTTTCATCTTAGCATTCAAAAATGTTCGATCTGCTTCTAGATCTTTTTCAGTGAAGTTAAACTGACAGTCAGAAGCAAATACATAGACACATACAGTTTGTTACTACAGTACTTTGACGTAATTAATGTATGATTCAGGCCAAGCCAACCTAATCTAATCCTTGGGTTAGCAGGCTAACACATTTGGAATCTATTTGGTATGAAAGACTTCTAGGGTTGGTAGGGTAGTCATGGTTGTTAGGTTCTGACAATGAGTTTTCCAGTGGACCATTCTTCTTTTCTGTTTAATAAGGGTTAAAGTTCATCAATGCAGACACCTCCTTCTACCTGGCAGCGCAAAGGGTCCCCAGTGTGAGAATTGATTATATTAACATTAAACTTTGACTCTTGTCCCCCATGAATATTCACACTATGATTACAGAGCACTGAATTGGTACCATCTATACTTTTAAAATGTTCCAAAAAAGTTCTCTCCTAAACTCCTGGAAGTTTCCCCTACGTACTGAATTTCTCCTTTGCACTGGGCACATTCTATGCAGTTAGCTAACGTTATCTTCTTGCATATGCCTGCCTTGAGTTTACATAACACACTTTTCTCATCCAAAAGTACTCCTTTAGTACTGAAAGGGTTTGAATTACAAAGAATCTGATTAAGACAGATCCCAGATTTTCTACTACTTTAACTTTTAAACCAGCTTTTCTAAAGATCCTACTAATTTCCCTTTTTCATTCACTGTTTGGTGTATTTTCAAGAAACATCACAGTCTCAGCATTACCAATACCCTTACCAAACCAGTCATACTTCTTACTGAACTTGTCCCTATTTGTTTGGGACTGTTGCCAAAAAGCCTATATATGAGGGCTCTCCCTCTTAGGTAATCAGTTACTATATTACCATATTGAATGTTTGTATATATATTAAAGCGTTCAGTCTTAGAGTAACCACTAATCTGGAGTATCATGAAGATTTGGGTAGGGAGCTTTCTCTCAGTCTCTGGTAGACCGAGGGAAACATTTCGCATTATCCTAAAGAGGTCGTTGGCCAAATTTCGTTTTGTAATCGAGGGCAGTATTTTTGCTTAACACCTGTTTGTTGGCCATCGGTTTGGTATAATGTGTGTGATGGAAGACAGTATACATTACACCATCTATACTTTTACTTTTAGGCCAAATTTTCAAGTCCAGTATAGGCATTCTACCATCGTTTTTGCATCCAGGGGTATCAAAAGTAACCTGTATGCTAGGCTGAGTAGAATTAGTTAGAAAAGAAACTTATGATTAAACATGAATCACGTTACATGTCTGTATCCGACATTGTAACTCCCTTTCTTTTTGGATTACGGTCGATGAATATCCAAAAGACTTTTCTGTGCTCAATAAGTTTCACTTCTAACCCAACGTGAAAATTTGCTGTTCAATGAAAATAAAGGTGTGAGATGTCATATAACATATCAGCTGATTTTCGAGACGGTCGTTTGTTGAAAAAATTAAACCAAGGCAGGATTTATACCCACATTCAAATAGTGAATAAGCCAATCTTTATGCAGCCATAATTCATATTTTTAATATTAAATAACTTCTTCATAAAATAAGAGCCTGACTATTCTGGGGGTTCAGACTTTTTGACCAATTTATGTTTTGCAGGTTATCTACACTCCTCAGCCATTACATCAGCAATACGTTCCAGCTCCCCAGTACTCAGTGACTGCAGCACAAAGTGGTATCAGGTTCTAGGCCTCCACTCCGAGCACAAATTGTGCGGTTGTGTCACCGATGATATAATACTACGTTAAACAACTGATGCGAAGTTTCTTTGACTTAATGAAAGTGACATTTATTTAAACAGTATGATCTACTTGATCTGGAAGTCTACATTTATGTCAATATAAGTATAAGAGCAGTATGAATAAATTTCATTCTGTCATTTTGTCGTTTTAAACTTTTGGTTAGAAAAAGCCATTTTAATGCGAAATGATTTCGGTAAGACACTATTTTATAGTTTCGCTTACAAAGGAAGATCGATTACGTTAGGAACTAAACTGAAATGATTTAAGCGTGGTTAAGGACAATTTGCAGCCTAAATTTGAGAACTAATGTGTGGCACTTTCTAGGCAACGTGCCTCCATCAGTTAACCTGTACCGTGCTCAGTCTATTGTTGTCTATAGTGTCTTTAACACTGCACGAAATGACACCACTTGGGCCTTGCTGCTTGGTTGTGAATATTCATTATATGTAAATTGAAATAATTGCTCTCAGAAAGTAAATAAATAACCTAATATAAAAATCAACTGGAATAGTGGTAGTAGTTGTTACCACAGGTGTTGGGAGATATTCATGTCTGAGATGAGGGAGGGGGAGTGGACATCGTTTTCTACTTCCATCCGAGGAGAGGGGCTAATTAAATTTTTGAACGAATGAGCGTATTGAGATGCAACTGGCGTGACATGAGAAGCAAATGATAGGGAAATGTTATGATTTTTGACAGTTTTTACAAAAAAGAACTAATAATGTCGCGTTCGTGGAACATTCTGGGAAGCTTAACTCCTCCCCACCACATATTTGACCAGGGGAGCGTTATCGTCATTCCCTGCTCCCAATTATTGTTACTCTATAATCTAATATAAACTTGGAATAGCTCAGTTGAAAAAGACAGTTGTCTGATTAATGAATTCTGATTAAAAACTGAGGGAAGGAGGTCTCTCTCACCTTTTTTGAAATGCTTAGATTCTGACCTTGCTAACACTCAAAACGGTACGTTGTATTTAAATACGAATTTGACGCCCAC
This sequence comes from Holothuria glaberrima, assembly GCA_009936505.3. Taxonomy (NCBI): domain Eukaryota; kingdom Metazoa; phylum Echinodermata; class Holothuroidea; order Aspidochirotida; family Holothuriidae; genus Holothuria; species Holothuria glaberrima. The sequence goes on along the minus strand of WURT03671734.1, from coordinate 25,901 downwards.
AGTCTAAAGTTAATCATATAACTATTAAAATATAATCTAAGTAATACTGGAAGATTAAAGCCTATTTCGATGATAAATAAATTGCTGAAGTATATATTTACAGGAAAAAATACATATATCAAAAATATTAGTAACATTCATTGCTTCATCTAAGGTCAGAGGCTTAGATTTTATTAGTAATATACCTTGGCAATGGTATTGACAAACTGGGGCACTGGTTCAAGGGCAGAGAATTTTCTTACTCCTTCATAACATCTGCTCATGTGAAAGAGCCTTACCAAAAAATGGGGCTATATTTGACAATTTTTTAAACTGATTATACACTGAATTCTCCTTCATTTAATTTTTTTTTCTTATCAGTGGCATCTCACAACCCAAGGCTGCTGTCCGGGTTACAGCGCTTGAATTAATACGCCATGAAAAAAATACTAATTGTGAACATATATAGAATAACCCAAGCGCTAGTCGGAGCTAGTGAAGGGTGTACAGATGGTTGCACAACACATTTTGAAGTGTATTCCATGTGCACTTATTAGACCAAAATATCACAGTTTGATCCTTTTTTGTATACAATCTGAAACAAACCCACTGCCGGTCGGTTTGATTGAGCCTGTGGATTGTGGAAGGGAAATTAGACCAACAATTGCACGAATTGTGCAAAGCCACGGCGTAAGTTAGACCTTCGATGGTTCTGGGAAGATATGGGTGGCCCCAGAATTTCGATTGCCTGTAGGAGGGAGCGAACAGTATTCCAGACCTTTTGGTGTGCGGTGTTCTTTGTGTTGTTTTGAAGTTCTGTAGTTTTGAGCGGGGACGATGGTTATTTCAAGTCTGCTAGTCAGGCTTTTTAAAATTTAACATCCTTATCACTTAAGTTATATTTGTTTGTCTCATCTTGGCCGTAAATAAAAAAGAAATCAAATCCATTCAATCGGGTCAAGCGGAGACCCGAATCATGAAAAAGGCGTGTCCTGGAAGGATACCGTTCAGGGGAAAGAAAGGAAATGAGGAAGGGATTAACAGAAAGCTGTTATGCAATACCATCACATAAAATATATAATGCATACAAGGAATAAATAAATGCGCAATATTTGTTCTACCAAAGTCGTTTTGAGAAAATGTGACTTGAAAAACTCCAAATCTGTATTTTCTGAGAATTGAGAGCAACAATAGATGACCTTTCAAGGCGGTTGGCTAAGGCCCTATGGGGGCACCACGCAGTGAACGTTCGATTCTTTGCACATTTTGTCCGACAAATTTCCCGAAAGTTTACCAATCAGAGATAAACACAGCTATTGAAATATGATGATGAAATTCCCAACCGTAAAAAAAAAACTGTATAGCCTTCTAATAGATTGTTTGTTATAAGGGAACGTTTGTAAATAATACGCTTTCTAGAGAAAAAAAACTATTTAATGCGAGCAAAGAAACAGCACAGCGCAAAAATGCGGGGATAAAAATTTTTGTTGTGAAATGAAACATTTTTTGATCTGTACTTAAGAGCCAGTTCACAAAAAACGTCGGCGTTGGGGAATTTTTTAGAGAAAACATAGATACAGAATAATTGATAATTCAAAAAGGTCGTACAGTAGCTTGCTTTTTTCTTCAAAACGGTTCTTACAGAATACAATTTACTTATTTGGTTATTTGGTTATAATACCTCGTAGATTACTAAATGTTATTTTACAATAGTTTAAAAGTTAATAATCAGTGCATTCAAGTTAAATCTTAGCACTGTGCAAAAAAATATACTGTCAAATTAAAGACCCATTAAATTAATTGAAAGTTTGAGATGATAAAGAATTATTCTGAACCTGCTTTGTTGAAATATTAAAGAAACCGTAATGATATTTTTCAATTTCAAAATTTTTTTTTGTAATTTTTTTCCTTACGAATGTACTTACGATACATTGATAAAACAGTTTTACAGACAATATATGATGGGCAGTGAAAACAGAGAAGGCTGTTAATTTAGCTTTTGACTATGTAAGAGAATGAACAAAGTATAACAAAACATCATATCAAAAGGGGAAAAAGACAAGGGACATAAAAACAAATGGACGGAGAAGAAAGAAAAACAAGACTTAACGGTTCAATGTAATAGGCACTACTCATAAAGCCAGATATGCAATGGATCATATTAATGGTACACAACAGGGAGACGACAACCATACAGCAGGATTTCCAAAACGAAATAGCTCCACGATAAACAGTACCGATTGAAAGTCACTGCCTAATGGATCCTTTTGTTAACAACTACCCTCTATCGTTGAAAACTGATTTATTCTAATTTGTGATGAATTGTAAAATTAATATAAACATATTTGGAGGGGAAGGCTTCAATATGTTCATTTCTCCACCATTAAGTGGACTCCCTTATCCTCTCCGAGACAACCTTAGAGGAATTTTGCCGACTTACTTAAGTTGATTTCTTTGCACTAACTTCCTATTATAGATGATGGATAATTTTGTATTATCAATTTTTGAATCTGCCAATGTGATTTCATCCTAAGAGATAAATTATCATTACGTTAAAAATTGTAAGCAGACGTTCTCATTCTAATTTCTCCCGCAACCAACAAACGAAAACTGGTCACCCCGAATTCACTTCTTAGCTCAGCTGAAAGCTTCAGCTGAGCTATAGCTATCGTACGCGGCAGCAAATGTCTGTCACCTGTCACTTTTCGACATTGTGATTAAATGCGTGGCATTTCGTTATTAGTTCATAGGTTTTATTGAATTTTGGTTGACGTGTTTGTGAGGAATATATCTGTATGATGCAACCATTTTCGATGAATATGAACATTATTTGACTTCGGGAGAAAATGTAAAAATCCCTACTCTTCCTTCAATTGTGCACGGAATGTGCTGAAACGTTTCATATAGGTAGTTTGAATTGTGCTGAACCAAACTTATTTTTTTTTTTGGTATTATTATCATTTGATGACTTAAAACAGCATTTTTGAAAATAAGTCTACGAATACTGAACGCATTTTAATTTACAGGACGTCGATACTCGAAACTCCCATTTATTGCCATTATCATTAAGGCCAAAAACAGTAGGCTACTTTTTGTACAAAGAAACTACGTACTAAAGTTTACTGCACCCATGTAAATGTACAGGACGTCTCGTGCTTAATCGTGTGGAAGCGTTTCGCAAAGTGCAGTATATCGACGACGATGATTTGAAGCTGGGGTTCTACTAATGAATGCCCGATATTGTTCGTCGGTACAATGAATACCCGACCTGTGTGAATGATTGCCCGTGTTATGTTTTTGACTGCCTGACCTGTGAATAAATGCCAGATCTGTTAATGATTGTCTGACCTGTAAATAATTGCCCGATTAGGGAAGGTTTTATTTTGCGGCCATGTTAGGCCGCACCGTTATGATACTGTAGAGAGATCTGGGCATAGATGAGAGGGGTGTTAATTTATATATGTGGTTGTAGGGGATCGCGTGTGAGTTGCTAGCCTCCGGAGGAAAGTTCAGCCACAGGGGAAGACTCGTGGGAGCCCCAAAACTTTAGAACAGGCTTTTCTCAGAATACTCCACCAGGTAATGAGTCGGTATAGGCCTACATTGGGGAGCAATGGGGCGGTTATTTCACATTCATTCATTCACCATCAATAATACATCACGGTCAATGATTCACACAGGTCGGGCATTCGTTGTATCCGACGAGTAATATCGGGCATTTATCAGTGGGGCCGTGGAGAGGGCCTCATTCCGCCGTTTAATATTAGCTGAATTGGTTGGATGGTGATAGAAAGATTATTCAAATTGCAAGTTCTTGCGAATAGCTAAGTCACGGTGTCATTTTACGAAAAAGTGGTATAGGCCTAAGCAACACATTTTTGTGTAGTGGCTGAGACACACATATTCAACTTAGCCCAATAACTTGCTGTCTTGCTAATTCATGCAGTTGCAAAAGACGCGTCGAGTTTGCTTTACAGAGCAGTTTGGGGAGGTTGGCTTAAAATTTAAAGGGAATAAGTTACCGGTTCAAGTTTATTTGTAAATATAATTCTATCTTAACCTTACAAATCTAAATCTTCCCTTACCCCCTTTTATAATGTAGCAAATAAGTATTAAAATATTGTCACTTGATGGAAAGGAGCTATAGGTTTACCGTCGTGATTTTAGGGCAACATGCATCCGTCCGGATTAATCGGGATAGAAAAGATTCGGAATTTGCTTGCTCAGTTTTCTCCATTCAACCAGTGGTAACGTTTGTTTCCGTCCGATCTAGTCTAAGCTCAGACCGAAACTTTTAACATACATGTACCTTGTGGCCAAAATTCACGTTATTTGATCTGTGGAAACATTACACCATAGGCCTATTGGTTTGAAAATAATAATAAGAGTTTCGGAGAGAATTCATCCTTAGTGTGAAACACTACACTCCACTGGCTTAGTAACGTCCTTGTAAAGCCCTGTAACCTGTGTACAAGCGGTAAAATAAGCTGCAGTATGTTTCATATTAGACAAACAAAACTAGTAAAACCAGCTTTATATATTCACCATTTGCCTTCTAGAAAGGTACCAAAATCTATATTTTAGCAAAGGAGAGGGAGACACCCCTTCCCTTTGGATCCCTTCCCAGATCTGTCTTCAAAGTTATGCTTAGGGAAATACGGTAACCCTACGTGAATTGAGATGACGGGGTATACTACTTCAAGTTAAGGTGAATGCAGTTTGTCTAGGAAATGGGTGTAAGAGGAAGACGAACTCCCTCCCTCTTTTTTTTAAAAAAACACAACGCTTTGATTGAAAATGAAATGATATATGTTAAAGGGGTTTACCTAACAATACATTTTAATTACATTTTTTTCGTTTTGAAAAGGAAAACGTGTATTGTTGAAGGCAGGAATTAGCTTGCAGTCACAAGGGGCGAGGGCACTGCAAGGGGCATCATTCAAGCTTAGGCCCAATACTTCGTTGGTTGCCGAAAGCCCCACCAGAAGTTGGTAAGGGGAGCCTGGGGGTTGATATTTCAAGCCCATGCGAGATAGCTTTTGCTGCTAATACGCGTGCATGTTTTCCCTCCCCATACGAGCAGTTACACCCCATGTTGCGACACATCCAACGGCCCTAAAAATCGTCCAGAGCAACGATTTAGACCTGGCAGATCCCAGTTATAAAAATTTCATGCAGTAGAATAATTTGGCAGGAGAAAAAGGGACTAAAGGGTACACAGAATTTAGCGTTTAACAAAAGGTAATCAGGTCAAGTTACGTATTCTAAGCATGTTATGGCACCGTACTGCGTGAGAACTAACAATACCGCTGTGTCGCGTGCATCATGCATCAGAGGAAAAGTTGATGCGTCCGAGCGAGTCTCTCGCATCAGCCTCAGGGATCGGTTGCAATAGATCCCTGCTCGCATAAGTGCCCTTCTGAGGTGGTGGATCGGAGAAGCTCGCCGGAAAGATTTTTGAAAAAAAAAAAAAACAGAGCCTGTGTATGCGACTGCCTTAGTTCTGGGGGCATCAATTTTGACCAAAATCTGGCCTATTTAGGAAGTAAGTTGTTATATAAAACAAATGACGAATGTTTTTCATTCGTGTAATAGTATGAATAATTTCTTTCGTTGAAAGATGAACGTTCTTTTCAACTCGGCTTCGCATCGTTAAATAGAACGTTAAACCTATCAACTCATGAAATTATTCATACTATCACACTCAAAAACATTCTTTATTTTTAAACTAACATCTGACATGCAGTACGGTATATAACATTAACTTTGTGTAAAACATTTAGTCCTTCAAAGGTATCAGGAGTTCAATAAATATTTCCTTACATTTATATTTATCTTTTTGTTTTTTAACGTACGTATGGACAACATAAGTTACAGACTCAACCGGAAAATTGACTGCATAGCCACACCTTTAGTTGACCTTGGACAAGCTGAGCTCCGGCAACATTGTTGCGCTTGTTTTATCTCTAACAATGTACGGCGGGATATGGGTGTACTGTATTCCAAAGAGTTTGTCCAAAATTGTCTGAGTATAATGAGGTCTCAAGTTGAGGCTTAAGATGGGGCATTTCATGAATGCATACAAGGTGAAAACAACTGGGGTCATGATAACTGCCTATGACGTTAAAGACGTCGTTTACGCATGGTATCCATAAAGGACCTCCGTTCTCTGTGATTTACAAAATTACGCAAACAGCGCCCTTAATGAATAAACTTTTTTATCATACAGTGTGATCTCAACATTTGAGAAATGACCTAATAGGCAGTTATCTGGGCCATACTTTAGATCAGAGGTGGGGAACCTCCGGCCGCGATAATATTTGATCCGGTCCGCGAGGTAACTCATAAAATGTAATTGACAACAATCATTTGGCTCACGGTGCCCACCGCTTATCCTGATTACACAGTACCACTATCAGGGTATTTCACGTGGTCTGCTGCGAACCCTAGCATATATTACTGAAACCCTTGTGTGAACAAGGTAAGATGCCAAACATTTCGTTAGGCATAAATCAGGTGCAGAATTCTTTTGGAAGTAACGGAAGCTTTGCAGGGGATAACATAACAGGGCATTACATAACATTGTAAAGAATTACACTATCACATGAGTACGGCTATCTATTCGAGTACGAAACTCAGTGGATATTATAACCTATGTACTTCGATAGATTCGGAAAGGGATGGAGGTTAGAACTGTCCCTCCTACGAAAGAGCTAATTAAACGTTAGAAAGTGGAGAAATTTGCAATGTAAAATAAGGACAAAATATAATTGATTTAAAAATAGACATTTTTTTTCCTATTCTGTCATTCCTTATTACTTCATAGATAAGTAAAAAAAAAAACAAATGGTCACATTATGATGCTTCTGCTCTGTGAATTCTTGCACATTCTAGTCTTTTATCTACAATTTAGCACAGAGCTTCCGAGGGCTTCTCCACTGGTCTTGCTGGATTTTCAAGTCCCCAACATCCCACTAGAGCCCTTGACATGCTCCCTATGGGGAAAGCTTATTGCACCCTCTCTGCGTGCGGCCGGCGAGTGGATTATGACCTTTATTTTAGTTACTATTGAATTGCTTGGAAACTCAACATAAGGCATCCGAGCATGCGTATAATGTACAGTACCAGTGGAACGACGTAAACGTTACGCAGTTAGTCACTAATTTTTCATTTCCCTTTATTTCGTATTGGAAGTACGATACTGAAAGCAACGTGTGTACAAGAAGTGTTTTGAAAAGGAAGGGTACTGGCCTGACAAGTCAGTTGCTTGAACATATACATATTGCTAAGTCTCTGTGGAGAAAAAGTCGTTTATGAGTTTGGTAGATTTCCAGAAAAAAGGTTGGTATAGTAACCGATTGTATGCGCCATCCCTTTTAATTACATCATTACGCTTGTACATTCCATGAAGCTATTACGGATGGAGTAAAACCAGAGAAACTTTCTTTAAAGTCATCGTAGGTTCCGACATTCCAAGAGTAATGATCCGTGAATATCCTCAGCGATTTATCCACACTTGCTGACAAATAGTGTTACGTAATAGATAAAGACAGCTCTACGCAATCAGTCTGAATTGCATGTGTTAAAGGTCTGGTGACATGCATGCCACGAAAAAGAGCTGATTCACATGTAAGTTAAAAAATTGCCTCCTCCAATGAAAAATCCATTGGATATTTTTACCGTTCTCAAAATATACATCTTCAAAGTTTGATGGTTTCTGAATAACATCATTGCCTACCCAAAAATAATGATGTGGAGTGTTGCAAAATGTTAATATTTCTTTTGTAAACCCTATATAAATTATCTCTTAATTACAGATCAGATAGTTTACAGTTTGGTGAGTGAAAGCAATAATTCTCAGGAAAAAACTTTAACTTTCATAATTAACCCCCTAGGGAATAACAATGCTACCTATGTCCTTGAAATTAAGGTTGTAAGAACAAAGGCTAACATTAGCCATATATATGGTATGTCCATCTTTCGATGTCACACTTTTGCATATTAAAGGGGCTCCTAGTTGACATTGATTACTTTTGTGATGAGTTTGAAGGAAATCATTGCATGACAATGTTTCTAATTAGCTTCATTACTCATGTTTCACTTCCTACAATTACTGAAAATGTGAGAAATTTTAGTTTTTGTGGAAAGGGATTGCATATAATTACTTTATAATGGTAAAAAGTGTCTGGTCACAAATTTGTAATAAATGATTTTAATTATTAATTACTCTGTCATTACCATTTCAGTTATGAGTCAGATGTGCAAAATCTCTTAGTCTGATCATTTACCATCAAGATGTGAGCAAATCTCAACAGGTGTGAAAAAATCATGAATTTTGTGAACAAACTCAGTGAGCCCCTTTAAGCTCATGTTAGTCATGATGCAATTGTGACATAAAATTAACCTGTCAATGGTCAACATTTGATGCATTTTAATTTAATTTTCGGCTATTTTCTGACTTTTACTGCTTCTTACATCAAATATCCAACTATGTAATTTTCATGTCATCAGACCTTTATTACACTATGAAGTGCATAAGTATCAAAATGCAAAAAGAAGGAAAGTTTAAAAAAATTTATCAGAAAAGTACGCACCCGCACACATTCAAAAGACATACCGTAATGAAGATGAAGCAACTATCTTTTCACTCAATTAATCCCTTTTTTTGGAAACTTTTGGAAAGACTCCAAAATCCTTCAAAAACATTCTGGGACATTTTCGGGACACATAATTTCCCGTTTTGAAAAAGGACGCTAATTTTCCAACCACACCGCCGAATTTGACGGGGTTTTCACCTTTAAATTGATATCAAATTTATGAAAAACTGAGCATCCACTTCAAAACTGAAGCTCTGATGATGAGCAAATGGGCATACACAGTTTGATTCCAGCAGTAAATATTCATGAAGTTTAAAAATGCAAAACAGCCGTTTGTTTAAGTATGGTGTCACAAACACAGCTTAGTGTCGGAACTCATGATCGTTCTTCAAAGGAAATGCCTAGGACGATTAAGGTAATAAAACCGGATAATGAGAACACAAGTCTTGAAAGGAGAGGAGACTGGGGAGGGGAGGGTGTCTTTGATTAAAAGGATTAGATGAGTGTTTTGTTGCATTTAAAGAGTTCTGCTTTTACTCCATCCGTAATAGCTCCATGTTCATACTAGGTTGAGAATGTTCAATCGCCAGTCAAATGTTAATAGAATAAAAAAGCAACATTTACACAACTCTGCTTCATATACCACTGCCATTAACAAGTCGAGAAAGTAATCCATTTGTAGATGGAAACTACGGAAAAGAAACAAGTGTAAGTGTAACCTAATTTTTTTTTCACGTTTTGGAAGGAGCCTGACCAAAAAGCTCCAGATAATATTAAAAAAGATATCTTTATTACAATGGTAAGACAATGTTTTGGTGAGTAATGTTCTTTCTGTTTTTGTCTTGTTTTACATTCGGTCACAACTGGTCAGGTAGTCCAGCTTAATCAAAAGTCATTTACTTAGTTAAAGATTTTTTTTACTTGAGTTTCCTATCAATAAGATCCTGGATGTGATGGTACTGGTTATCTACAAATAGTTATGAATTTTTTATCCTGCAGAGTCTACGTATTTGAACTAGAAGATTTCTTTCTTCATCAATTCTCCTTTAAAAATTTGATCGTGTTACCCTGTTTCCTGAAATATTCAGTGAGAGCTTAATGTAATCCATCGAAAACAGTGCATGCACAAACGCATATGAAGTACGTGAGTGCTCATTTGGTTGAGGTATTACTTCCTCCAAACTACTGAAGCACATCTATGCATTCACAACAGCTTATTATTCTTGTGCTTTTGTTGTACAGCAAACCTGGAAACTCCCTAATGTAAATAAAAAATCAATGGACCATTTACCCATACAACTGAGTAACAATGCGTTGTAAATATCAAATAACACTTGTATCAAGACTTTTCGAGCCTCAAATGGATTCAATACAGTTTTAGCTACCCCCAAGATGGCGAAAAGTTTCTACGTGGGGAGAAGATATTGGACTGCTTGGGTCAGTAGAATGACGACCTTTTTTCACACTTTGATTCCTTGCCGAAGGCAATTGGAAACTATGCAAACACGCGGGCGATTGTATGTGTGCTTGTGACGCTTGGTAAACACGACATCTCAAGATAGCAATGATGAATAATTTTTATACATGGTACATAGAATTATTATTATATTAAGAGAAAGTGCCTTATCGTTTTGGTGAAGGTCAAAGGTCATGCGAGGTCAACAGAGTTTAAAAACACGATATCTCTAGGCAGGAAGCATAGGTGCTTTTCATACTTGTCATGTAGATATGTTTATAGTCAAAAAAATAAACCTCATTAATTTTGGTAAAGTTCAAAGCTTATCTGATATCACCGGTAGTGAAAATACGAAATTCTTAAAAACTGCTTGTAAACACGATGTCTCAAGATAGCCAATGGTGGACAATCTTCATACTTTTTACATAACTTTATCATATTAAAAGGAAGAACCCTAATATTTTCAGTGATGGTCAAAGGTGATTTGACGTCTTCACAGGCCAAAAACCGAAAACCTTTAAAAACACTATATTTCAAGACAGGGATGATGCACCCTTTTCGTATTTGGTTTATAAATGTGTTACTTTTAAGAGAAAAAGAACCTTTCTGGTTTGTTGGGGGTCGATGGTCATCTACGGTCATCAGAGGTAAAAGTACGGAAACCTCGTATCATGGACAGATGGCGGTACCTTCAAACTGTGTCCGGCTTTTTTTACAACAAAAGAAAATTTCAGGATGAATTTGCTACCGTTTTAAAGAAAAACTGGTAGAAAAATATTTTATTTTTCATAAGCATAACTATTTCAGTGATAGATCTTATTTTTTCACCTACTTATGAAATGTAATGGATGAGTCACTTTAGGATGATTAAAAATACTATATACTGAACGCTACCATGGATCGAAAGCTTCATGAAAGCAATCACATCGATTTTATTTCCAGTCCAATGCAAGACATCAAGACATCAAGTCACTACAAAAATTGTTGCGTTTTTATAATAGTCTGCCATCTATTTTGTCCTTATTGTGACATTTCTGTTAGCTATTGTGAGGTGACTTCAGCCTCAAAAAAGAAATAAATAAATAAACTCTTAGAGCTGTGTTACATACGTTTTAAGTAAACAAGGGAAAAGACTAATTATATTTTTCAATTTAGAATTATTTTCACCCTGTCTTGTGACTGATAAAATTGCAAAGTGAACAGACTTAACGAAGTTGCATCGGTACTAAGTAATAAACTTGGAGAAATATATGTAAAAGCCTTTGAACAGGGAAGGTGGGCTATGGGAACCTTGCCACTTAATAACCCATACTGTTTTCACATTTTCAAAAAAACAATAGAGTAAAATGAAATAAAGAAGAACATCAAATATAATATATAACGTTTACGATGTAAAATGTAACAAGACATTTAAAATGTCATTTTTACGGAGGCTTAAATCTCAACCAGTGCAAACTGTTATTTGATTATTATTTCTCCCTGAACATCCTTTTTTGGATTATTGATTATTGTTTCAAACACCCATACAAGCAATCACATTATTTATTTGAAAGCCATTAAGGCCCTTCATTTATCAAATTAAACATGCATAATGAACATAATGAAAAGAGGAAGGAGAAACTGTACTCATATACGACTGCGACTTAAAACATAATCGAAACAGTAGTTCAACTTTAGAGAGCATATTACGCAATAGAAGCAGCAGTGATTTATACCTACGTGCTTAACTGTTAAAAAGCTTGGAAAAGATAACTTCTCGACAATGTTAGAAAAGAAACCATAATTACAAATGCATTACGTTAGGTCATTTATCCTCCTCATTTTATTTGCATTATGCCCATATTGCCTTGCTGTTGATTACATAGTTAATTATACTAATGTAAATACAGTTAAATCAACTGCCTCTTAATGAATTTAGGGGCAAACGGATTCACACGCATAAAGTATCATCTCAGAAGTTAACTTTATAAGTGGGCCATTAGCCATTCGCGTATGTCTTATCACTACAGATGAGTACTTACATCTACGGCATTTATTTGATATTATGAAATGTAGCCTGTTGGTTTTCAAATTATAGTACCATTGGCAAACCAGTTGCAATTTCTATAAGATGTTGGTATAATATAAATGTAGAAAAGTGAATGTTTTCATGTATTTGTTACCATTACTTCGTAGTGATTTGCTCTATACAATGAAAACATGCAAAGGATACGGCCGCGCTTAAGATGACAGAGCCTGGTCGACGGTACCAAGGCAATATGGCCTACAGATCAGGCCCAGTTGGGGGGTGGGGGTTATTATTTTGGGGAATGGAATATGTTGTTATTGACTATGGCAAAACCGTATAAAGAGCCATGTGAAATGAACATAGCAATGTTTTCACCACTACCAGCATATAAAATTTTTTCGCAAATCTTGTCGCTAGTTTTCGGGGATGGGTAAAGCCCCCTAGTTCCCCAGAACCACGTCCGCTACAAACATAAAACGGTAGAATTATTGGCACAACAGACGGTCTTGATTTAAACATTTAACTCTTCCGGCAAAGCAGCAATTTAGTGTATATCGTATCCAATGGTATAGCGAGAAACAGTGAAAATACAAATACTTATCACGGTATATCATGACGAAACCTTTCAAAATTATTAGGGAAATAAAATCATTAAGGAAATAATTAGAAAAATGTTCAACGATAATGTATTAAGGTCCATGGAATCATGTTTTGTATGTGATATGATGGGATTCGGTGGAAGATTCGGAGCAGTACATAGTGTTGTGGTTTGTTGTAATTTGACTGGGGCTAGTCTCTCAGACGGGGTTTTCAGCCGAAAAAATGCTTAGCACAACACGAAAGTAAACAAAATGTAAAAGTCCTTTAAAATATTGATTAATACGTTGTAAGCTTTCTTCCCAAAATGAGCGACGTGGCTTAAAAAGTGCATGATGCCCGATTTGGTAGTAGTTACTTTTAATATCTAAAATGTGGGTGAAGGCATTTACCATCAACAGGAAAACTTCCCGTCACGCTTTTGAGAGACTTCCATCGGAATGAATAATATTATTCCTAAATCCTCCCCGTTGTGGTTATTGAGTCCACGTAATTCTTGAATCCTGGCCTATTGGACGAACTTAAGATAGAACCACTTAAAAAGATTCGATAGTGAAGGACGGTATAAAACAAAGTGAAATTTCTTGGTTTGCCCCTTGGTGTAATCTTGCTCTATAATCAGTGTGTAACTTGACTTGGTAAAAATGCCTTGACTGAGTAATTTATAGGGGCGCTGAAGTGAACTCAACATCTCAAAAACGTCCTTGCTTTATCGAAGAGGTAGGGTAAACCTTTGTACGTCTTAGATATTTTTAATGTGCAGCCAGGTTCAGTTGAGTTGATCGAGCGGTTGAGTTAATAATTCACATCAGAAAGTTCACATGGAATCAACATTTACGGGTTCTACATAACATCACACCGGAATTCGGTGTAAGAATTCGCTCAGTTGTTGTGGTGTGAGGTTGTGGTGTGTTGTTATTTGACTAGGGCTAGTCGTTAACACGTGTTAAGTCGAGAAAATGCTTAAAAACAGGGGAAATGACAGAATGTAAAAGGCCTTTTAAATATTGATTAATGTATTAAAAGTTTCTTCCCCAAAATGAGTGACAAGGGTAAAAAGCGACTGGTTAGAAGCGGCTGCTTTAATATCTAAAATGTGGGTCAAGGCATTAACCACAAAACCTTTGTGGCTTTTGTAAGAATTCCATCAGAATGAATCATTTTATTCCCAGATCTGTCCCCGTTATTGTAACTGAGTCGAAGAAATTCTGAAATTGCCACATATTTAAAAGTTAGAGTAAGAGTCACTTAATTCATCCCAAAAAGGACATTTCAATGCTCGCATTACAAGAGTAAAAAAGAAGAGAATAAAAGTTTAAAAATGAAGAATATAGTAGTAAGGCAACCATATAAAACATATCCAACCACACAAATATTAATGTAATATGGCCACAACATCTTTCACACAAATCCATTATTCCGTAATTTAAAAATGAGACTACTTCCGAAATTATGGTTGTGAAAGACATGTTATTCTCAATATCCTTTTCATTGGAATGGTACAAACATTAAGTCCCTTTCTTCGTTGACCCCGAAGTGACATAATTTGTTCTCACGGCTTACTGTCTCATAGAGATGACATTCTTACGAACAGTTTACAAGGTTAACGAAGTTCCACGTCTTGTGACCTAAGATGACCTCGGACTTCCACCAAATCAATAGGAATCTTTTTGTAAATATGACAAATCTAAATACCAAGTCTAAAAGTATCCATCATTCCTATCTTTAAATATCATGTTCACAATTTCTCAGTTTTTCACAAATGGTGACCTCTGGTGGCCTCTGACCTTTAAAAAACTAATAGGAACCTCTCTTGTAATATTCCAAATTTACACTCAGTACAAAAAATATCCAACATTGATTTGTTGAGATAAAGTGTTTTAGGCGCTGTATAGTTTCAGCTCCGTTGACCCAGGATGACCTGTGTTCTCCACCTAAAACAATAAGGTCCTTTCTAGTTATATGAAGCACTAAGTATCATAATGTTGCTATCTTGAAATGTTGTGTTCACAAGTTTCTCCGCCTTTTACTCCTGGTGACCTCAAATGACCTCTGACTTCTTGAAATACAATGCGCGCGGTTTTTTTTTTTCATTTAATATGACATATCACCATACTAAGCATGTCAACTATTCTTATCAGGAATTTACTTGTTTACAAGCAATTTTTCGTTTTTCTCTAGTTTCACCTCTCAAGACCTCAGTTAACCTTGACCCTTTACCAAAAGCAATAGGTTTCATTTACCGACAATGCTGTATCAAGTTTTTAAAAAATTCTCTGCTTTCTACCTTGAGGCAACATCATGTAAACATCTGTCAAAAACCGGTTGCGCCGACCATTCTTTAAAGATATTTTGGTCCCAAAAAGTGCCCTAATAAAACAAACCTTCTAGGATAGCAGTGTAAGGACACTTGTGTACATATGAGATGATTGACACACGGGTAAAATGATCTTCTTGCTGACGTTTGTTGTCTTTGAAATTCGTCAATTCATTTCGTTCATAGTTTGTACAAACACATGCTTCAGCGGAAGAATTGTGGACTAACAGCACTACAGCAATGTATTGAGGGACCTAAAGGCATGATCGAAAACGATAAATACTGAGGTATGGTCAATAACGCAGACACCATTCTTTCATAAGGCCACAATCAAGTTACAAGAAATATTAATATTACAGGAACTAATAATTATACGTTGTAGAGATTATACCTAGAGCTATGACCCTCCAACTGCAGGAGATAACCTGTAACTACTCTCAAATGGTGTTACGACTCCTACATAACACGAGAGTTATATGTAGCCATTAACACTTGAGACAATGACACAATGGAACTACTAATTCGACGTTTTTGATTCGGACAGAGATTTTTCTCGTTGTAAAGGGGGGAGATTGCATGTTTGAGAAAACACTTTAATATAATTTTACTACAGAGATCTGAAATAGACACTAATTTACGACCGAAATGGAGTTCTTGATATGACAGAAGGTTCCGACATTCCAATTTTCAATATTAAAAGCTTATTTTGGTTTTTGACAATTACAAGTAAATTCATCATGTAATGCATGGGTTAACTTAAGTGACAAAGAACCGCTTTCGGTTCTAGAAGCTAAACATTGCTGTGTTATTCTGGAAGATGTACTCATTTCACAACGAAGTGTTCGTCACAACATTTCCACGCAGTGCATGAAAGAGATACCACTTTCCTTGGATGGGGTCGGGGTAACATTTCATTTATGGACATTGTAGCCGGTTTATTTTATCTGGATTTTTGAGTAGAACAAATAGAAATCCCGCTTTACATTTGGAAGGGCGAGACGTCTTATTGTCACAAGTGACGTATGAACATTCTCATTATCTTACGTTCTTTCAACTTTTTGATCAAGGCTTGTATCCTCAAACTTTAAAACTAAAGAGGAGCTTTGAATGGCGGAGAAGATCTTGAAATAGTTGAGAGGATAAGGGAGAGGCAGGTGGGCCACATATAATGTAGTCGGAATTTTATCCCTTTGTTTAGGAAATGAGTGTAGGTAGTAGCAGGGGAGGGAACCTCATTTGGAATTAGCCTGTCTTCGAGTAGGGAGTGCCGTACTACTGAGGATTCGTAGCCTCCACGTGTAGACGGACCGTAGTGCTGCCCGCTGAGGGCAAAGAAGCTACTGGCGTAATGACAGGACCGTTCACCTTTTCCTTGTCAGTGGACCAGGTTAAGTGCAGTTGACTGACCTGGTTCTGTTCTGTTCGGTTTGGTTTACATTTTCCGGTCGTACGTGGTGTGGGCCATTAACAACGAGACGGGGGCCGGTGAGGAGGACCGTGGGTCTCATATGCAACACCATCGGAAAGATACTGTTTTTAATCAGTTGATAGAATTAGTCGAGAAAGTCACTGGCTGGCAGTATAGCCTATTATGTACTATAAGTAGTAATTCATATAAGTTGTAAAGAGGCCTCTCATTATATTAATGTTTATTTATGTATTTTAAGTTAGTAATAAAGTAGTTAAGTTGAAGTAAATCCACAAAAAGTGTTTGTATTTCATTACGAGTCAGGTTTTTACTCAGCAACCAAGCATCCTCTAGACAAAGGTGTGACACTTATTACTAATTTAGGAAATATTATTATATTAATCTTTGTTCCTTAGTTGTAATTTCTTACATAAGACATTACAAATTTTCTGTTCATCCCGTACCATTAAGATAAAGATAATTACTTAATTTGTATCAGTATATCTCTCACATGAACGGTGGAAGGGCTTTACAGTGTTTTCCTTGCTTCCAATTGACTCTCTGGTGGAAGCCGTCGGTAAATTCAAACGTTTTTTCCGAAGGAGTTTTGCTCCCCAAAGGAGCCACGTCCCCGAAAGAACACAAGACTTAATGTGACCAACCTCTTGACCTTCAGACCATTACATCATAGGCCGGTCATGTGTTGCTCCCATTTCATCTGGCTGATAAGAAAAGATACTACGCATTGTTCGGAAAACGGTATTTGAGCACACAAGTTGTGAGGTTACAGTGGTTACGCTCTTTTCGTGATAAGTCTTTAATAAAGACTACTGCACCTTCACATCAATACATAAATAAGGATTTTTGAGGAGTGTTATGACTTACTCATTTGGAACATAGGGTCTTTAAGAAAGGACAGTTTTTCTCTGAAGAAGAGAACGAGCCTTCTCAGAATAAAAGCAAAGAGAAAGAGGACGTTGGAGATTATGAGAGGTGAATTAACATGTATTCAGGAAAGGAAATATATATCTTTCGTTAAAATCAGCAGATAGATTTAGTGTAAACGTTAAAGGATTAACTAAAACTAAAACACAGGTACTTGTATTTGCATTTTATATAAATTGCTTTTCACATAGATGAATCCTCCCTCTTAACAAGTTTCCTTGGGAAATCAACAACACCCACCTGTAACCCCAGGACTTTTCGTCAACTAAAACTTTATTACACTCTTTTCTCAATACTAATTACCACACTGCGGGTGAGTACTATTTCCAAATCACTCAGCGGTATGGGTCCGGTGATGAAATTTAAATCTGCTTCAACTCCAGTACGCCTCTGGAGTTTAGGGTTCTAATTTGCAGATTGATTGTCTCGTAAAGAAAAATACAGATAGAGTTGTAGAAGAAAAAATAAACACTGCTTACTTTTGCTTTGTCGAGAATCGTGAAAGAAAGGGAACAACAAAGAAAGTCTGCACACAAAGCAACACTCCTTAAAGGTATTTGTATTTGCATTTTATATAAATTGCTTTTCTTATAGATGAATTCTCCCTCTCAACAAGTTTCCTTGGGAAATCAACAACACCCACCTGTAACCCCAGGACTTTTCGTCAACCCAACCGTACTTGGTGGAAATTTGTGGGGATCGAACGTTCGGCGCAGTATGGGGATTGCCCAAATTATTTGTGGAGGGATTGAAGTTTTCCTTGGCGTCGCTGTTAACTACTTCTCCTGGGGAATATGGACTGGACTGGTATCTATTTAATTTTCATTATTCCTTAAAGTGCATTGCCCATTTTGAAAAAGTGTACCCCGGTACACTAGTTTAGGAAAGGTTCCTATCAATCATGTGACAATATTTTTGTTACATATTTCCTAAATTTATGCAGAATAACTCATTGGTTTACTCACAATAAAACAATGATTTTACGCAGGAACATTATGAAAATACTTGTGAGAGAAATAAGATCTACTAAAATTTAGCAAAGTTTTGAAAATAAACTTTAGGGGACTGCCTTCTCCCTCTAAGGCTCTGGAGTAGTTATAAATTTTAAACTTGAGAACTTTTTAAAACTTTTTAGTCATATGTAGAAAAACGTACTTCGTCAGACAGTAATCAATTTGTTAACCAATAATTGATATCCTTACATTACTCAATTAGGCCTAGTTATGTAAGTGATAAAGCCAAAAACATGAGTTTCCATTAGGAACAGGTGTACTGTCTTACATTCGCTTTAAATAAAGACAAATTTCGTTTCTACAGTTCGCCATTGTGGCAGGATTCTTGGGTGTTTTCAGCCTGAAGAACAGACGCATGGTAAGTTGCATTGAACGCAACGGTAGGAAGTAGAATGGAGAGAGAAAATAACCCTTGCTTAGTTCAACTCTTTTGCTCACACACATGTTATTTTATGAAAGTTGACTAAAATATCCCAACATGTTGTAAGATCAAATCGCTTGGTTTAAATTCGAGAACTTATAGCAAATGTTATTGTAATGTTGTCGAGTATCTTCCAAGGAAAACGGGACGATTCTGGAAGAATTTGGACGACGTTTTACGTCTTCCATTTTCGTCCTGCACCTTTGGACGATTTTTCTAAGGTACGAACAAAGGAATGTTTTATTGTGTAACGAGGTGACTGTTCCACTTTATTATGGGAATTTCTGCTTCAATTATTACCGCTCACGGCTGAAGGACAAACTTAATTGTATCTTCCATAACAAGAAGAAACCTTAAAGGTTTACCACCCTGCTCGTTAATTTGATCCTGTTTTACAATGGAATAGTGCAGGCAGCGATAGTGGTATGTTAAATTGTTCTTAACGATCTTTAATTGCAGGACGATTTTGGTAGAATTTGCAATTGGACGACGTTTTACGTCTTTCATTTTCGTCCTTCGCCTTTGGATGATTTTTCTAGGTCACGGGCAAAGGAATGTTGTAATTGCGTAATGAGATGACTGTTCCACTTTATTTTGGGAATTTCTGCGTCAATTATTACCGCTCACGCCTGGAGGACAAACTTAATTGTTATCTTCCATAACAAAAAGAAACCTTAAAGGTTTACCACCCTGCTCATTAATTTGATTTTGGTTTACAATGGAATATTCTAGGCAGCGATACTGATACGTTTAAATTGTCCTTAACGATTTTTAATGGAAGGACGATTTTTGGAGAATTTGGACGAAATCGTCCAAAAGCAGAAATTTTTCGTCCCACTTTTTACTGGCTGTATCAGAGAACCAGAGTGCAATCATCACATTCTTGTTATTCGATTCATTAAGTGACATATTGTTTATACAACCTACAGTGACAAATTACTAAACTCTATATCGTTTCCTTTATTGCATGCAGGTCATTGCTTACATGGTCACTTCAATTATTACTGCGATACTGTGTGGAGGTTGTTTTATCAATGCCATATTGGGAGCCCTGTCCTCTCGTGTAGGTAACCTGTTTGATGCCTCTATAGTGGACTCATACGTTTTAAGAACAAATTTTTCGAGAATGTTAAACTGGTATCTATTTCTTGTTAGTTATACTTGTTGAAAATAAACTCTAACGAAAAACGATAATGGCTTGAGTAACATTGAACTGAATGAGATTGGACTGGGCTGTACCAGAACTGATCTGGCAACCAGTGTTGTTATAATACGTTGTGTGAAAGTGATATGATCTAACCTGTCTCGGATTTGAAGTTCGTTTGACGCTGGTCAAAGTATCTTATTCTGGCTCGAGTTTACTGGGCGAGATAGTCGCTTAATGCAAAATTGTATACAGCTCGTTACGTTTTGTAATATTATCTTGGTTGGTTAGTTGCTCACCTCAAGAGAGTCAAGTATCAATGCGAATGTTAGACGTGCGTTGCTCGGTGAGAATAAAACTTGCTCTTATAATCTCAAGAAAAATAGTGATGACCAATCTTCCCTCAAAAAGTTATGTTAACTCATAGACCGTATGCATATAGCATTGTGTAGCTGACATTCGCCCTGGGCCAAGGTAAACCCAAATATACTGGAGAGCCTCAGTTAACAGTAGAATAAGTTTTATCCTGTCGACTAGGCGCGTTAGTATATGTGCTAAAGATACATTGCGTCCTGCGCACAATATTTGTACCAACATGTGTACCAGTGTGTGTGCCTAGCTACCTCCGTTGCTTATCTTCCAGCAAGACGTCAGTCTGACGTCAACGCATAGTCCTTAATTAATGCAAAGAGCTAGCGCGGTACAAAAGAGGGTAGGTTGAATGTAACAAAAAGAATATTTTTTTAACCTGTAATGCAGTTTTATTGTCTTCGACTTCATATATTTCAACTGACCCTACCTTTAATGTAGCACACCACTTATTATTCTTCGTGGCCCCTGGATCCATGTAGAAGATTTAAACGGGTGCTAGCTAACCCCTATAAAAAGCTCACAAGTAGATCTTTCACACTGATGACAAATCTGTGTACCACAACTGTTACTTTTTTAAGTTGAGAGAGCTTGTACAATAATACTGTGAAACCAACATTTTGTCTTCATTCAGAATGCTATTTTTCATTCCAGAAGGTTTCAACTCCAAAAAGTGCTTGAAACCTATGAATGTATTTGTTTATTTTTCATGTTTGTCACTTCAGCACATAGTCTATAATATACCCCCAAAATTTACCCAGGTATGAAATTCATAGGAAAACAACCATTGTATCCTCTTGAAATAGTGGCGTGCTTCCACACGCTGGTGGTTGTCATTTTTTCATTGAATGCAAGTGCCTTGTAACAACAATCTTAAAAATTATGTATTTGTTGTTTCCACACGATGAACGACCAGTTATAATCTTGTACATATCAAACTTGTAATGTAGATGATCAAGGCGAGTCTTAATCCCTCGTCGCCTTTAGGTTAAGATCATGTGAAATAGCTATTTTCTTGCCGGTCTAAGAAGTAGCCAAGCATGCTAGGCCCGTAATGCAAAGGTCTGAAGGTAGAGGGGTCTGTTACAAAACTCTAAGTGTCCCTTTTGGGGAGGAACTGAGGGAACCCCCTTAGGGATAACGTTTGGTTTTCGCCCTTCGGCATCAAGCCGAAATGACTCTTCACAAAATGAAGAACGTGACTTAGCAACTCTCTGATAACATTTTGCAAATTTGATCATGGCGTGACTACAAATTTCGGTAACTCATTTTGAAAGGGAAAGAAAGCCATCCTACCTGCTTCCATGTTAATGGTAAAATATGTCACATATAACAAGCTAGTAAAATTAGTAAAAAAACTTCTGCTTTTCTTTCATTTTAAAGTATGTTTACAATCTAGCGAGCGTGCCAGTGTACATCGTTATGTGCATCATCTTCATCATACACATGGTGATTTCAATTATTGGAGCAAGTTTCACCTGCGGTGCTCTTCCCTCCACAACTACTCAGTCCCAACAAGTTGTAAGAAAACATAATTATTTATAGTTTTATAGTTTTATAGTTTTAATCTTTTCGTGTTATAATGAAACAAGTCACTCCACTAGTATAGCTTTAAAACATTTACACTTTCCACAAACAACTAAAAGAAGAAAAATTTTGTGTTTGAGATAAAATTAGAAGAAACTTTTATGAATAACCATGAATTACATTATATGTCTGAATGCGACATTCTATTTCCTTTACAATTGGATTAAGGTCCATCCTACGATGAATATCCAAGAAACGTTACTGTGCACAATACTTTTTACTTCTGACCCAAATTGAAATTTGATTCTCAGTGAAAGCAAGGGAGTGTTTGGGTTTATGTGAGCTGATTTTCGAGACGGTCGTTAGTTGAAAAAATTTAACCAAGGCAGGATTTATACGCTCATTTAAATATTTCATGTGCCAATCTTTGTATAACCATAATTCTTATTTTCAGTGTTATATCACATCTTCATACAATGAGAGTGAATAGTCAGGCACTGGAGACTTTTTTCACAAATTTATGTTTTTGCAGGACAACTCCACTCCTCAGCCGGTGCATCAGCAATACGTTCCACCTTCCCCGTTTCCAGCGACTTAAACACAAAGTGGCACCACATTGTAGACCACTACTCCGAGGACAATGGTGCTTTTGTGTCACCGATTACATAATACTACGACAAACAACTGATGTGAAATTAATTTGATTCAGTGAAAGTGACATGTAATTGAAAATAATGATCTATTTGATCTGGAAGTCTCAATAAATGTCATTATAAGTATACGAGAAATATGAATGTTCTTCATAAATATTTCGTCGTTATAAACTATAGATTAGAATAAGCCATTTTTGTTTAAATGATTTCGGTTTTGTTTGCAAAAACTTGATCGATTACACTAGGGAACGAACTTGAAGAGGGTTAAGTGTGGCTAGGAATAATTTGCAACTTGTGAACTCTGCCTAGTCAATTGTTGCCTAAAATTTCTCCCCAGATTGCAGGAAATGGCACTTTCTACTCCTTGTACCTTGCATGTGAACATTTATGATTTGTAGGAATATTTGCTCTCAGAAAGTAAATAAGAAAAAAATAATTGAAGTGGAACAGTGGTACTGGTTACAACCGTGGGTGTTGGGAGATATTCATACCTCAGAGGGGAAAGGGGGTGAAAATTGTTACCGATCTCCGTCCTGGAAGGAGGGTTAATGATTTTTTTTTTAATATTTGACCATATGAAGATGCAATGTGGTGCGACATGTTCTGCAAATATTAGGAAAATGTTATGCAACTTTTTGCAGCTTTTATAGATAGAACTAATAAAGTTGGGTCCGTGCAGACCAACTCCACCCCACTTCACATTTGACCAGGGAACTTGATGTCCAGCCCGTTTTCTAGGCCAGTAAATATTACTCTGTACCCTTATATAAACTTGAAATAACTCAATTTAAACGGACAAATTTTTGATAAAGAAATGCTGGTTAATGACTGATGAATACATTTGTAGATCTGTGGCCAGAGGGAGGAATAAAAGTGGAAGAAGGTGGTATTTATCTACGAATTTAACAGTGGAATGTTTATCATAGTACAATTTCAATGTTTAAAAACTTGCCTATTTGTGGAGTATATATTTCCAGGAAGCAAATACATTAATCAAGAAAATTGATGACTTTCATTGTTTCATCTAAGGTCAGGGACTTGGATTTGATAAGTACTGTACCTGGGATCGTTGGCATTGGGGTTGACATACTTGGGATTGGTTCAAGGGCCGCAGAATTTGCTCATGTAAAAGGGTCTCAATGTAAAATGGGGCTATATTTGACAATGTTTTAAACTGATTTTTGTTAAATTCTTATCATTCAAAAGTTTTGTCTTGGCAGTGTTATCTCACTTCCCAAGGCTAGAATCCGGATTAAAGCACTTGAATTAATACCCCACGACAAAAATAACATTTGGGAACAGGTATATTAGAACCCAGGGGCCGTACAGGGCCAGTGAAGTTTGTACAGGTGGTTATATAACATATATTCAAGTTTTCCAGTGCATTCCATGTGCAATTATTAAAAATATCATAGTTTGATCCTTTTTGGTTATAGCCTGAATCAAACCAACTGCCGGTCGGTTTGATGGAGCATGTGGATGTTAAAAGAACACCCAAATCAAATATTGCACGGAGTGTATAAGATCAAGCCATAATTAAGACTTCCACCGGTTCTAGAAAGATAAGTGTGGTCCCAGAAAATGTAATAAGAAGGGAACAATATCCAAGACCTTTTGGTCTGCGGTGTTCTTTGTGTTGTTATGAAGTTCTGTAGTTTTCAGCAGGCCCAATGCTTATGTTAAT
This sequence comes from Holothuria glaberrima, assembly GCA_009936505.3. NCBI lineage: Eukaryota > Metazoa > Echinodermata > Holothuroidea > Aspidochirotida > Holothuriidae > Holothuria > Holothuria glaberrima. Next base: position 1,783 of record WURT03671734.1, on the reverse strand, counting down.
TCTGCCAGTCATGCTTTCTAAATGTATCATTCTTATCACGTGATTTATATTTGTATGGTTCATTTTGGCCAAAAATAAAAAAATTCATCCAATTAATTCAGGCGGTAGACCCGAATCTCCAAAAACGTGCGTCCTGGGATGATATCGTTTATGTATAAGAAGGGAAGCGAGTAAGGAAACAACAGAAAGCTGTTACGGAATATTATCCTATGAAATAACTTTGCGGGCTAGAAACACATGATTACACAGTATTTGTGCAGCTAAAGTCTTTTTGATTCCTTGCCGAAGGCAAGCAAGGAATCTATGCGACGGTGATGTCGTGTGTATGTGTGTGTGAGTTTGTTTGATATTCAGACTGAGGACTTAACCATAGATTTCAGGTCCTCTGAAAGAGTCCTCAAAAGTTTCAACAATAGACAGTCTATTGTTAAGGTTAGGGTTAAGGAAGCAAACACAAAGGTGACAACAATGAGGTCCCGTATGTAAAACCTACTTGTATGTGTGTATGTATGTGTAAGTGACGCCTGCTTGTAAACACGATATCTCAAGAAGGTATACTCCAAGGGATCTCATACTTGGCATGTAGATTGCCCCTATTGTTTTTGGTGGAGATCAAAGGTCATTTGGGGTCACCAGAGGTGAAAAAGCCATAATCTTGTGAACACTATATCTCAAGAAGGATAAATGTGAAGGATCTCATACGTAGCATGTAGATTGCCCATGTTGAGTAGATGATCCCTTGCATTTTTTGTTGAGGTCAAAGGTCATTTGGGGTCACCAGAGGTAAAAAAGACAAAATCTTCTAAACACTACAGCTCAAGGAGAGTACCTGTGAGGTATCTCATACTTAGCATGTAGATTGCCCATATTGAGTAGATAATCCCTTTAGTTTTAAGTAGCGGTCAAAGGTCATTTAGGGTCACTAGTGGTCACAAGGTCAAAACCTTGTTAATAAGATATCCCCAGGAAGGTAACTGTGAGAATTCTCATACTTAGCATGGGATTGCCCATATTGAGTAGATGATCCCTATGGTTTTTCTGTGGAGGTCAAAGGTCATTTGGGCCCACCAGAGGTAAAAGATCACATTCAACCAATGACTGAAAGAAATGGGACATCCTGCAGAGATGCCAAGTATCTCAATTTTATGTGAAATTGCTATGATTTTTATCCTTAATTTTGCCATTTTGAAAACCCGCATCAAATACCGCTTTTTTAAATTGCAGAATCTCTCATGAGAAGTTGACTGTGCAGAACTCACTGTATTTGGGATTTGTTTACTCAAGCCTTCCCTAATAAACACCAAGTGTGTAGACAGACCGCACTTATCTCGCCAGAGAGCTCTGACCAGGCTGATCCAAATCTGTGCTGCCTCCCTGCAGATATCTGTTGATGTATGTGTATTGTGTAGTGCCTGTACGTACAGTAACGCCTTATAAGGCGGCTGTGTAATGCAGGATAATCCGCTCACTCGCAGACAATATCCGAAAGGTTGGTACGATTTAAGATCATTTATAGGGTTTGAAGAAATTAACTGTCAATGCAGTTTGCCTTTCCGTTCAGAGTTTAAAGTAAAACCGTTGCTTTTTTTGCGGTTTGAAATGAATAAACTTTCTAATTGATCGTGGCAATCAAAAAGAAAAGAGCATTGCCGTTATCCAACAAAGGACCGTGTATCGTTGGTCTGAAATTTAACAAATTGAACCTCTCAGCTTGTTGCCTATAACATGATTGAAAAAGTTGTCAAATGTGCAGTCTGCACTCAGGATTACGGCACTGCCAAGC